>APFE031353689.1:2104-15266 GCA_000404065.3 Pinus taeda
ATATTTCTAGTAAGTATTCCTTGCATGGAGAAGGATCTATTATAGGAGATTGGAGGACTTGTGGCCTATATATTGAGGCCTAGGTAGTCCATGATTTTCATCTTCTGATTGAAGATCATTGAAGTACAGAGAGAGCAAGATAGCTATTGAGCTAATTCTTTTTGTATTGTGAAGAGGATTTCCACTTGATTGATAATACATGGTTGGGGTTTTATGCTGGTGATTTCCCTTGGATATACCTTGTTTTATGTATGATTATTTCTCTTGATCAATTATGCATGTTTTTACTTGATGTTGCTCATGAATTTGATTATGCTTCCGCTTAATGTTTTGTGGAAGTAGAACAAGTATTATGCTTTAGGACATTGCATATATTAGTTTGTTCTACAGGTGAAATTTCTACATATTCATTTCTCAGATTGGCCATTGATCTAGTCTTTTACCCAATCAATTGACCGTATGGAATGCTATGTTATAGGTGTATTTCCTTCAAATTGCATAGCATACTTAGCATCTAGTCATACTAGTTTTTATTCATACTCATGCATAGGTATATTTTCATTTTTTGGTCCCCAATCGCATTATATCTAACCTTTGGTCAATCCATAGCATAGAAAATTACACTTAATTTTCCCAACCACTAATTCAGAACAAATCAACAAATTGAATTCATTCCACTAGTGTTGCACAAGAGCACACACATTACATCAACATACTAACAGCTCCAATCAACGAAATTAAAGCACTAACTTTTGACCAATTCAAACATTAATGACATTCCATTACACCTTTGGAGACTCAATCAAACAATCAATCTTGAACAAATCAAATTGCATCAATACCATGGGAAAAATAATTGGGATAGGTCATGGATTTCCTTTTTCCTACTACAGGATGCAAACATGGATTATCCACTGGTAATTTGGGCTACATACTCTAATTGTTAATTAGTGATCTAGGTTTGCAATGTTGCAAATGTAGATTTTCCATCCTTAACCAGTATCTATGACCTGATTTGGGGAAAAATAAAGTTTCTCCGCCCATATCTACAACCACCTTCAACACATGCATCATCACACCTCTAAGCATCATTCCAAGCAACAAATCACATCAAACATGCATCATTCCATCACGCACACATTATGTAGTTGTTGACATCAATTCCCATCGCACAACTAACTCACTGTTAACATCAATGCCAACACCATACTTCCAACAATATCCCCCTTTTGCATTGATGGAAACACCATGACCACATCACCAACTCATTCTCTTTACTAGCTTCCATTCTCCATTGGTTGGTTGGTTTCATTCTCCCCCTCTGAACACCAAATTGAAAATAGTTTTCTAATGAAGCACATGAAAACTATAGTCAACTTCAACACAAATGGAAAATAAACATTAGAAACCGAACAAAATTGTTGCTCATTCGTGTGGCATCTCCAAATAATAAGACAACAATGTCAACCATGCCAACAATGATCTTCTTGTAGAATTTGTAAATCTTCTTTCTCTTGTTAAACATGATCCCCCTGAAAAATGCTATGGAAAACATCATAAACTATCCAAGGTTGTTGTACAGTGAATTTGCTATTGCTCTTCTCCAAGCCTCTTTGTAACATGCAAGAGACTTCTCCTACTAAACCAAGGATTTCACAACAAACCACTACAAATGATAGACAGTGATAGTACATGGCTAAATTTAGTGCATACATGGTTGAACCAAAATACTTCTATGCATGCCTAAAACAAAGGCTATTCAACCAACTTTCCAAATGATAATCATGAACATACATGGTTGATTCAAGTGATTTTTAGTCATGACTATAACATAGTATCCACAACAAAAATGAAGTGAAAATGACATGAAAATAATATGCAACCCTTCATACCATAGCTCCATGTACAACTCCTCATGGGCTCATGCACTTTCCAACCTTCTTGTTGATCTTGTGGACCTGGTATGCTTTTATGCTCTTGGTATACCTGTTGAAATGTGGCTACAAGAATATTCCAATTTAATTTGTCCTTGAATTAAATTGTGAATTAGAATCGAATTTAGTCTTAACAGCTACTTGGAAATAATTAATTAATTCATTTTGAATTAATTAGTTAGAGAAATTAAAGTTAGAAGTCTTTCTAAAGTCATGCAAGAGTTGTCCCTTAAATTAAGGAGATAAGATTGAGTTATATTTGAGTTGTAATTAGTTGTCTCAGTTTACTGAGTTAAGTCTAGTTAAATTAGTTCTAAACTGTTTGAGGAACTAATGGTGAGTTAACAGTCTGTTGATGCATGCATGCACTCAACTAGTGCTACTCCAGTTAACTAAATATTCCCTTATCAGAAACTCATGCATGTCTATTCTAAGAAAGGCCCAGTTGAGATTAAAGTCAAGGATAGTGTACTATCAGTTGCACGTGTTTTCTTGAAGAGAAAACTCATGCATGTAGTCAAGGATAAATCCTTGAGGATTGCGCAGTTTTGAAGTGCGTGAGATCAATGTTTTCCACTTGGTTGAAGGAGATCATCCACAAGGAATAGCACAAGGAAATATGACCTTGGAGGGCAGAGAGGAAGGCTGGAGAGAAGCCAAGATTGCCTATGAGCATCTGTGAGGATTGTACTAAGAGCTGGCCCGTTGTGAGAGCTAAGGCTTTGTATAGTTCCTATGTATTTCCACCTTGTATGATAATATAGATAGTGGGGTTTTTAGCTGAGGCTTTCCCAAAAGTATTTCCATGTGTATTATGCATTGATTCTTCTACTTCTCGTTATATTGTTCAGCTTGATCTTCAAGCTTCCACAAATTGATAGTAGAAGTAGGTTATAGTGTTCTGCTTTGATTTATATTGCATTATCGAGTTAACCTACATCAGATTTTCTACATGGTATCAAAGTTGGATTTGTAGAAATTTTATAAATGGTATCGGAGCTGGATTTGTAGAAATTTTCTACATGGTATCGAAGTAGTGAACAATATACTGAGAAGAGAATTTGAAGTTTGAAGTTCAGGGTTGCAGATGCAAATCGAATTCATATCATACTTCAAGGTTGGCCAATGGTGTTCTATGGCTTGAGACTCGAGTATGCCTTGGAAGGTAGCTCGAATTACATAGCATGGAAAGATAGATTGGAGACTGTATTAGAAGACAATGGCTTGAAGGAATTCATTGATCAAGAAATCCCAAAGCCAGCTTTAACTAATGCACAAGAGTTCGCTGAGTGGAAGAAGTGTGTGGTGAAGGTGAGACGAATCATCCTTGAGGGAGTTCGAGACCATATTGTCTCGAGTCTCTATGGGAAGGATACTCCATTTTCAATGTGAAAGACATTGAAAGACCTCTACCAGAATAGTATTGACCATAGGAAATTGGTGTTCAAGGATAAGCTTCGAAGAATCAATATGGAGAAGGGTGATACTATTTCCACATATCTTAACAAGATCACCACCTGCAGAGATGAGCTTGGCAATGTGGGAATAACTATTGTCGATGATGATATGGTGATCCTCACTCTTCTTGGCCTTCCAAAGATTTGGAATACCTACCAGGACTCTGTGAATAGAAGAGAGAAACTGCCAGATTGGGAATGATTGCGGTCGGATCTGATGTAAGAGGAGATTAGGAGGAGCACGTGAGATGGTTCTTCATCCAAGAATGATGATGAAGAAAATCTGGCCTTAGCAAGTAAGGCAAGGAAAGGGAAGGGGAAGGCTTCCCATTTCAAATCGAATTCTTCTCATGGAGGGAAGAAGGGTGACATGTCTAAAGTAAGATGCTTTAATTGTCACGAGATGGGACATTATGCGAATAAATGCCCATCGAAGAAGTCCAAGAAGGGATCCTCGGAAGGATCAAAAGGTGAGGCATTAGCCTCTCAGTTCGAAATGGACTTTACCCTCATTGCATGCATGGTGTCATCGATGATGTATTGTGTCTCATATCTTGATAGTGAAGCCTCATTCCACATGACCAGTGATAAAATTTTATTCAATTCCTTGGAGGAGAAAGACCTCAAGATGTGCATAGAGATGGGTGACGACAAAAGGTATAGTGTTTCAAGAGTGGGCACGGTTTCTTTTTAGAGGGAGAATGGAGCTCCTCTCACCTTGATAGATGTGATGTATGTGCCTGGACTGAAGAAGAACTTGGTATCGGTCACGATGTTGGAGGACAAAGGCTACGATGTTGTCTTCGGTAAAGGAAAGGCGTTCCTAAGACACATAGCCATGAGTTAGACCAAGAGGATAGGGGTTCGGGTGAATAATCTCTACAAACTAGAGGTAGATGATTGTGAAGCATTGAGTACGAAAGTAGAATTGGTGCAAATCCAAGACATTGGCGAGATGTGGACAGACAGTTGGGCCATTTGCATCATGGGGCTTTGAAGATAATTCAGCAGATATCTATAGGACTTCCCAAAGGTAAACCTGAGCAAGTTGACACATGCAAAGGTTGTACCTTGGGAAAGTACACCAAGTCTTCCTTTCATGATGGAGAAAGTTGAGCAAAGGCTATCTTATAGCAAGTTCATACTGATGTGTGTGGACCATTCTCGATGGCATCCACAGTGAAGCAAAGGAATTATACGATTTTCATTGATGATTGTTCTCGTAAATTCTGGATTTATTTTATGCAGAAGAAGGACTAAACTTTCACAATTTTTTTTGAGTTCAAAGTTTTGGTAAAGAAAGAGGCAGGGAAGAATATCAAGTCCTTGAGAATCAACAATAGTGGAGAATATGTCTCTCAAGAGTTTAAGGACTTATGTGTAGCGGAAGCAATTAAACGAGAGTTGATAGCACCTCATAACCCACAGCAAAATGGGGTGGCTGAGAGGAAGAATAGAACTATTGTAGGGGCAGCACAGGCAATGCTACATGACCAAGGCCTACTACTTCACTTGTGGGCCGAGGCATGCAACACAATGGTCTATTTGTAGAATAGAAGCCTGCATCACATACTTGGGATGAAGAGACCAGAGGAAGATTTCTCTGGTAAGAGACCAAATGTGGGTCACTTCAAGATCTTTGACTCATCGGTATATTTCCATGTGAAAAAGGATGCACGGAAGAAGCTTGAGCCAACAGTAGAGTTGGGGATACTTGTGGGGTACACTGATACACCTCACAACTATCGGGTGTACTTCCCTACCAGTTGGAGGACAGTGGTTCGCAGAGATCTCAATTTTGATGAGCAAAAGGCCATGAGAGTTTCCCTTGAGAGGGAGATTCAACTACAGGTTGTGGAGGAACTATTGGTTCCTAAGGAGGAGGAGCCTCAGACTAATGCGGAGCAGCCACATGTAGAGGTTCCAGGAGTGGAGACATCCACTCAAGCAGAGTCCTCCAAAGATGCATGGAAGCACATAAGAGAAGTTGACCAATTGTTGGAGGATGCGAGAGAGAATGTGGGAGCACCATCTTCTCAGCGTAGACAGAGGAGGTCACCTGAGAGGGACACTGAATACATGGCCCTTGTTGGGGAATGTGTTGAGATCGAGCCATCTTCCTTTGATGAAGTAGTGCAACAACTGATTTGGGTTGATGTTATGGTGGAGGAGTATGACTCCATAGTTCATAATAGTGTTTGGGACGTGGTTCTGAGATAGAAGAACAAGTCAGTTGTGAGTTCCCGTTGGCTTTAGAAGGTAAAGCAAGCTACTAATGGTAGTGTAGAGAAGCATAAGGCAATATGTGTTGCCCGTGGCTTTTCACAAGTCGAGAGGATTGACTATGATGAGACTTTTTATCATGTCGTAAGGTACTCATCTATCATATCTATGTTGGCACTATCAGCACAGATGGGTTGGATGATCCATCAGATGGATGTGAATACTGCATTCCTCAATGGCTAGATTGAGGAAGAGGTGTAGATAGAGCAGCCGGAAGGTTTTGAGACCTTCGATCATGAGTCGCATGTGTGCCGACTCAAGAGAGCGGTGTACGCGTTGAAGCAAGCACCTCATGCTTGGTACACCAGGATAGAAAACTACTTCACCGGGTTGGGCTTCACAAAGAGTGAAGCGGATGCGAACCTGTACCACATCGTGGTGAAAGGTAAGTTGTTGATCATTGTACTTTATGTTGATGATCTCATATTGACTGGTGATTATCAGTTGATCTTGTCTTGCAAGGAGGATCTTGCAAGAGAATTCAAGATGAAAGATATGGTCTCATGCATTACTTCCATGGCATGGAAGTGTGGCAGAAGGATGGGGAGTTGTTTGTGTCTCATGGCAAGTATTCCAACGAGATACTCAAGAGATTCCACATGGAGAAGTGCAAGCCCATGCAGACTCCTCTAGCAGGTAACTGGAGGAAGGAGGATTCTACTTCAGGGGAATTAGTAGAGGCTATTGTGAACAGGCAGCTTGTGGGTTCACTAATGTACTTAGTGAACACATGACCAGATTTGTGCTATGTGGTGAAGCAGCTGAGTCAAGCGATGGTTCAGCCTACCAAGATGTTTTGGAAGGTGGAAAAGCATGTATTGAGATACCTTAGAGGCACATCTCAGTATGGATTATGGTATAGACGGACAAAGGGAGTGAAGCTACAGGGCTTCACTGATGCAGATTTGGCAGGGACTCCATCAGATCGGAAGAGCACATCAGGAGGGATTTCCAACCTTGGGTCAATGGAAATTTCTTAGTACAGCAAGAAACAAAGGTCAGTTTCACTCAGCTCAATAGAGGCATAATACATGGCTGCAAGTCAAGTAGCATGTGAGGCCATCTAGATGCGGAAAATCCTAGTTGGTTTGTTTGATCAGAGGATGGATCCAACTGTGATCTATTGTTATAATCAGAGTTGTATCAAACTCACCACGAATCCAATATTTCATGATAGGTCCAAGCATATCGACATCCGATATCATCATCTCAGATATTGTGTAGCGAAGAGGATCATGTTGCTGCAGTATATTTCGACAGAGGAGCAAGATGCTGACATTTTGACAAAGTCATTGTCAAAGTGTAAATTTGAGTTCCATAGAGATAGGATCGGGGTGGTAGATAATCCCTTTCTTGTTAAGAGGGAGTGTTGAAATGTGGCAACAAGAATATTCCAATTTAATTTGTCCTTGAATTAAATTGTGAATTAAAATCAAATTTAGTCTTAACAGCTACTTGGAAATAATTATTTAACTAATTTTGAATTAATTAGTTGGAGAAATTCAAGTTAGAAGTCTTTCTGAAGTCATGAAAGAGTTATCCCTTAAATTAAGTAGATAAGATTGAGTTATATTTGAGTTGTAAGTTAACTCAGTTTACTGAGTTAAGTCCAGTTAAATTAGTTGTAAACTGTTTGAGGAACTAATGATGAGTTAACAGTCAATTGATGCATGCATGCACTCAACTAGTGCTACTCCAGTTAACTGAAGATTCCCTCATCAGAAACTTATGCATGTCTATTTTGAGAAAAACCCAATTGAGATTAAGGTCAAGGATAGTGTACTATCAGTTGCATGTGTTTTCTCAAAGAGAAAACTCATGCATGCAGTCAAGGATAAATCCTTGAGGATTGCGTAGTTGAGGATTGCGTAGTTTTGAAGTGTGTGAGATCAGATTTTTCCACTTGGTTGAAGAAGATCATCCACAAGGAACAGTGCAAGGAAATAGGAGCTTGGAGGGTAGAGAGGAAGGCTGGAGAGAAGCCAAGATTGTCTGTGAGCATCTATGAGGATTATACTGAGAGCTGGCTAGCTTTGAGAGCTAAGGCTTTGTATAATTCCTATGTATTTCCACCTTTTATGATAATACAGATAGTGGGGTTTTTAGCTGAGGCTTTCCCCAAAGTATTTTCATGTGTATTGTGCATTGATTCTTCTTCTTCTAGTTATATTTTTCAGCTCGATCTTTAAGCTTCCACAAATTGATAGTAGAAGTAGGCTATAGTATTCTGCTTTGATTTATATTGCATTATTGGGTTAAACTACATCAGATTTATACAATACCATGCTTCTGATGTAGCTCATCTTTGTCACATTTTCATGCAATCTATTATGTTGCCATATGCTTCCCTTGAGACCATGCACCCCACACTACTCTTCTGTAGTATTCTTGTGAATAAATATGAGAATAATAAACTACAATGGCAACTAGCTTATCTTACTCAAAATCTAAAGAGGAAGTGATTGTTTTCAATTGCTTAACTTTCCTACTCTCTCTTTTAGCACGTACATATTGTCTGGGGTCCTAATTCCTCTTGTTGTCAACCTCTTTGAACATTTTTTTTTGACGTTGCAATCTTTGGAATTGAATATGACTTATTTTCCTCCATCAACCATCTAACTCATGCTCAAGGTATTATGCTTCAAAACTTCAGCCAATGACACATCAAATGCATGTGTTTTCTTATCACCAAGATTGGCCTTACCTTTTTGTAACTCCTTAGCTGGGGCATTATCTACAAGAATGACATGGCCACCTTAGGTTTTATTGAAGGAGAGGAATCTACTCTTATCTCTTGACATATGATTAAAACACTAGCTGTCTATGGACCATTTGTAATATTATTCAAGTGTGCATAGAGTGATGCCACAATTTACATGTTGCTCCTCTTTCTTCTTCCACACTTTGATAGGCTTCTTTCCAGCATGCACATTCTCCTTTATCTTTCTACTAGGCCTACTTTGGATAAGTTGTTCCTTTTCCTGATTTTATTTTAGAAACCCGACAACTTCAGCCTCTATCCATGTGACCAAGATTGTCACAATTATAAAATCTCACATGACCAAGATATGAAGCAAGAGGATCATATCTTCTCTAACCACGTCAAATCCCTACTTTACATTGGTCATACCTCTATTCCATGCATGAGATATAGAATTAATTTCCTTATGGCCAAAGATGTTACATGAGAAACAATAACCAAAAATGCACGTGTATACCTGAAGGATGATTATCTCTTTTTCCGCCAAAATTGTTTGTAAGATCTAAACAATTTGCTTCTACACTTGGCTACAACATGTCCATAGTTATGGAAAATGTAACATTGAACCTCATACATCAAAGAAGCAAAAGGTTTATTATTCCTCCTTTGAAATCTGACATACTCTTCTCTAGGAGCGAATGGTATTCTTGACATAGGTGATCTTCTTGATTCATTCCTCAGGTGCTAGTTCTGCTACTTGCTTATGCTTTTTCTACTCACATTATTTCCATTTTCTACTACAAACTTTTTAGGTTCTGCATTATTGTTTCCACTTGTATGTGAGCTGGACTCTCCCTTATGAAAGAGAAGACCATATTTGATCAAGGGAGATATTTGGGTTCTAAGGATGTTGTCCAAAATCTTGGTACTCTTCTCTAACTTCAGTTGATTGTCTGACCCAGGTGGATATTTGTGGCCACCTGCCTATTCCACCTAAACCCCCAACATTGTTTCTTTCAGTTTCCTTAATCGTAGCATAGTTTACTATTTTTGGTAATTTTTCAAGTCCTAAACTTTCGAAGCCTTTTTCAGGCCTTAAACGATGTTTTTTTGAAAAATGCACCAAGGCCATAGCCCATGGGCACGAGGTATTGTACACGCCAAATGGAGATCATATGGTAAAATTACAACCTTGGAAAGTTGGCATTCTAACTAATCCCAACAGGGCCTACAAACTTTTGGCGCTTCATCTCCTAGGGTTAGGTTTTTGGATGATTAAGGTTCTCCCATTATTTCTCGATGGTAATAAGGCCTTTGAGCCTCATTGTATCACAGTTCAAAAGGCATGTAGTAGTCACATCTCTTCTCATAGATAAGCTATCATCACCTGAGCTAGTTTATTTCCATTCTCCATGTAAACAGTTTGAGTATTTTATTATTAATGAATTGAAGTTTGGTTTTCATTGTAGCTATATCTTTCTGTTTAAGTTTATATTTCATTTCATTCCTCCATAAATCCATATTAGTGGTATCAGAGTGGTCTTCTCTTTCTTTATTTTTTGGTGCATGTCCCCAATGAGGTCGGGGTATAAGAAGTTAAGACTCGAACTAGTTGAACCCTTGCAAGATCGGCCTCGTCAACCCCGATGACCTCCCATGGAAAAATAAAAGAAAGATGAGGAGTAGGAGATCCTCTCAAAATATTAGTTGAAGAATCCCTTAAGCAACAAAGGACATAGATGATGGATGAATTTTCCCAGATCCTTCAATGGGTATCAACAGGCAAAGCATCTTCATCTAGTAGCCACCTTGGTGGAGCCACACCCTTTAAGGTACAAGTTAACTTTGA
The DNA here is from genome assembly GCA_000404065.3 of Pinus taeda. Lineage (NCBI taxonomy): Eukaryota > Viridiplantae > Streptophyta > Pinopsida > Pinales > Pinaceae > Pinus > Pinus taeda. The sequence continues at coordinate 12,329 of APFE031353689.1, forward strand.
AATGGTTAAATCTATTGGAAGGATATTTTTTGGTTCATGATTTTTCCAATAGGTAAAATATTACTTTTACACTCCTTAAAGTCGCCCCACATCAAGGACTAGTTAGAAACCTACTGTGAGCAAAGCGATGAGAGGGAACCCTCACCATTTTCAACCACACCCACTTCGAATTCTTTTGGAGATGCCATCAAGGAACAATATTACCTTGTCGGGAGCTATGAAGATAAGTACATAAAATGGACCACACTACGACAAGGAAGGGACCAAGCCGTGCTAGATTTCACAAATATTTTTCATACCCTTCACACGAAGTTGGGTATCAAGGATTTTGAGTGGAATCTGGTACTCAAGTACCACAGTTGTCTATAAAAATACATTTAGGATGAGATAGGGTTCATGGACATTTCCTCACTTGGCGTCGCATACCAACATGTGTTAGAAAATTATATATTACATAGCAATGGAACACATAAAATATATTACAGAAAATATAAACACATAAAACAAGAGAACACATATATAGGTGGTTCACCCAATTTGGGCTACATCCACAGAGAAACAACCAGTCCTTCCTTTTATATTATCCAGCAAACTGAAGAGATACAACCTCAAATTGATACGCTATAATTCCCTCTTCGCTCTCACACAATCTCCTCTCTCTTTCTCACTCAGAATATAGATCTACATAGACTCAATACAAGTCCCTCATATATAGCGAGGGGTTGCATTCTAGGGAAAAAAAAACCCTAAATTAAACATAAATTCTACCATCATATATTTTCCTAATGAACGGCCCAAATTGACTACGAAATTACAACATTTTACAAGGCAATTTTACATCTATTTTTAGCTTCGAGGGCGTTGCCCCCAATCCCCCGCCAGGGGGGGCTCCCAAAGATCGCAGCTACCTCCCCCTAGACCCCCCTTGTAGTGCAAATATTACGAGCATCATTGCCACCACATTACGAACTGGGGTCCAATGTGGTGATACCTCTTACTAAAGAAGATAATCAAGCTCCACACCCAACAATATGTTGTCAAGATCAAGACAAATTTTAAATAGAATAAGTGAGACTTTGGATCTACAAATATGAAGTAATGAAAAGGCACCCCCCAAACTATAGAAAAAAGGATAAGGCCAAGATAGGATGACCCAGGACAACCCATCAAAGTTGCAAGTAAAGGATAGAACCACGAAGATAAAGAAGGACACAGGAAAGTGGTGTTAATTTGATAAGAGCCCCACTCACAACACAAGTGAGTGTCATGCTAAGTAGTCATTGGTATTTGAGTTGAAGGCTTCAGAGTCAGATGCATGTTCTGACTCTGAGTTAGAACCCGACAAGGGGAATGACAAAGGGAAGAATATTATTGAATCGGAGCCTAGCTCCACCATTGCCACGACAAAAGTATAGAATATTGAGCCTGGATATCTAGAGGAAGGAGAGGATCTCTTCCACTCTGCTATAGTGAAAACACAACACCCCCATTTTATTTTATCATAATAGACATGGGGACCCTTTTTTGCATTGCATGTAGGCTTTGAGTGTGATTGCTTCATTTCAAGTCTAATTTGCTTTTTATTTACACTTGCTTTATTTTTACAGATTGCCTACGTTCGGTTAAGTTTGTTTGTTAATAAAATTTGTAAATAATTTTTTGTTTTAAACATCTTAATTAATTAGATTAATGAATAAAACATCCCCCGAGATCAAGATGTGTGCATAGGATTTAAGCCTTAATCATTAAACAAGTGGTTAAAATATGTTGGAGATAGCGGAGCTTTGACATTGGAGGAACCCTTTTAGAATTCCCCGATGTCAAAACCCCAATTCATAATACAGTGACTTAGCCCTTTTAATAAACATACAAATATAAACTATGAACCACATGAAAAATGGCTTTAATACAAACAAATGAATATAGGTTTCGGTGATATATATTATAAAGTGGCTGAAGTATTATGGAGGACCCACATACAACGTAACCCTCTTCCGCTCCCTTATATTGAAGAATCCCCCATATCAGAGTTTTTGTTATGTGTCACCTCTTAGAAGTTCAGATATCATATAACCTTCGATCTTCGATATGCAATATAACCTCCGACCTCCAATATGATTTAATCTCTGATATGTAAGACCCAATATGATTTAAGTTTTTTATTAATTAAAAAATTGCTTCTGCTCTCGTATCAAAACTTTTGAAATGGCACACTAAAATCATCAATATGACTTAATCTTCCTATCAGTGATATGGTTGCAGATGCGATGGGATTTTGTTGGAAATAATACTGAGAGGGGGGGTGAATCAGTATTATCAAGTCAGTAAAACTTTTTCTTTTTCATACTCAGATTCATATACGCGACTTCGATTAAGGATATCCGCGTATATACGCGACTGTGATAAAGGCAACCAGCGTACATGCAGTAATCTTATGTTCAGTTAACTTATCTTCAGTAAATGCATCAGAACATTATTAACCATATTAACAGTAATCAGGTGCAGTAAACAGAACAGATCATCACACATAAAGAGTACACATGAACACCATGATATAAGGTGGAAACCCAATGTGGGTGAAAACCACCTGCTGCAATTTGTTTCTATCTTTCATTAATAAGAAACTTCTTTTACAATGTACTGGTGCAGTCATTTACCAGTACGCAGGCTTCTACCTGGAAAAGGCTACAACCTTCTTAGTTCTTGTACTAGCCGTTCCATTTACTAGTACGTAGGCACTGGCCTACTGAAAGCTCCAACCTTCACTCGTTTTCCAGCTGCTCCTGGAAGGGAGCTACAACCCCCTTGGCTCTTGTACTGGCCAATATGTTTACCAGTACGTAGGTGCCGGCCTACAATCATCCAGGGACCACGTTTCATACATTTTCATACTGGATCCATAGAACAATCACCATGCAATACAATCAATCTCTGAATC
>APFE031353689.1:17652-145911 GCA_000404065.3 Pinus taeda
TCCTCAGTAATTTCTTAATGCAACTTATGTAACCTTAGCAGCAGCATTGCTGCGATGTTCATGTTTATGAGTGTCCACTCCTTGGCCTACTGCTGAATTTTCGTTGATTCAAACTATAGAGCCCCTGTAGGTATCTGTCACAGCCTCGCTGCAAGGGTAGGCACGATCGACCTTCATTTTGTAATCCTTTCCTATATATGTGTAGGATATCTAATTGATAATGCCAAAAGATTCAATTCTACGATCCTTTCCTATACACCTATGATAAGCTCGTTGTAGCGATCTTCCACCCTGTTTCAAGATTCTGCGATGATCTCATGAACCTTGTCCCCAATTTGGTCCAAGTCTCGCTCAGTGAGAACCATTGGTGTCACCTCCTTTGACTTATCCGCCTTATGCTTCTTTCTAGCCTTGGAAGCTTCGCCCTGGCTCTTCCTTTTCTCTGCGGAACATTTCTCTATTTATGTCATCTCTGTATGCTTCGTCATATCCTCGCCTCCTTTAGGGTCTTCCTCGCGATGTTCTTCTTCATCGTGGTGTTATTATTCCTCTTCCTCTTCCTCTACTTCCTTCTTTTTATCTTTTCCACTACCTTCACCATGGTGCAAAGTTTCCAACTCTTCTTCTTCTGTTGCACTGTCTCCTGCCTCCTCCAGTGGAGTCATCCAGTATGCAGACTTCTAGTAGGTCATCCTCATTTACCATATATGGAAATGTATGCCATTGATTCTTCATGTCTTTATGTGCATGTATGTACAATTTATGAAATTCTACCTTGAACCTGGCCATCAGATTTTATTGTTTATATAAACTTGGCGAGAGGTGTGGATACTGGTTTACCAACATGTGCATATCCATTTAATATAATATAAAAAAATATTATGTTTTCCTATGCACATGATAGCTTAGTGGTATGCCACAGCAAAGCATACCTCGCGGCTTCACATACATCTTCTTCTATCAAAGGAAATTGTGCATCCTCTGGTTCCTTCCATGTCAACATAGAAATGATCAATAGTAACCAGGCACAATGAAAATATTTACCTTTCTCTTAGACCTCGCGACAGTCATCCAGAAATTCCTTGCATAAATACGTAGCCCAGTTATATTGGACTCCATTTTCACACTCCGCGGTTAAAGCCACCACTAGTGCATGAACTTCATTTGCTTGGAACTTGCTCATAATTTTCCCAGCTAGAATGTGTGCAAAAAATTAGATTTCTTGGTAGTTGATTGATTTTATGTGATAGCCCATGTTTCCTTTCATCAATCCATACTTATGCTTCATGCATTCTACCAAGACACAGTCATGGTCCTTCCCGATGAACTCCTTCGTGGCGTTCCACCCTTGGTATGGTAATCTTGTGATCCTCGATATCAACATTTGGTCTATGGGGATTTTATTCCCCATCCACATGTGTTTGTCATGTACTAACATCAACAATTGTCGAACACATGTTGTGTTTGACAAAACTCTACCAAAGTGAGGCACATTTAAAATGTTGAGCAGCCCTGACTGTGCCAACCCATTTTCCCATCGTTTTGGTTCTAATCTTGTCTCTCTTCGATCTGGGTAGTGAACCTCATACAAGTACCAGCCTGGTGCGAACTGTGGATACTTCGTCTGGTCATTAAAATCATTATCTGTGAAGTTTAGCTGCAGGATTTTTCCTAAAATATCTCCTTCAAACGACACATCCTCTGGAAATAGAGGTGTGGACGTCCCATACTTTGCATCTTTTGCATCCCTTACAGGATTAACGTTTGTCTTCCTTGGTGGGATATATGTGGACAGAGGTGAGATGAAAATTACGCCACCTTCCTCCGCCTAAATTTCTTCCACTTCTTCTTCAATGTTGACCTACTGAGGTTTCTTATGAGGCTTCACAGGTTTAACAAGATTCTTTTCATTATTTTTCTTGGTTCTAACTTCCTTGGGTTCCTTTTGCCTCGGTGATGTCCATGACTTCTGTTGCAGTGGTGCTACTACTGGGGGTGTTGCTTTTGCAGGTGGTGTAACTGGTGATGTTGCGGGTGTCTCAGTTGTTGCTGCGACGTCTTCTTCCATAACTCCTTCTATACCTTTCTCATTCAAAATTTGCATAAATTCTTCAGTCAATAGGATATTCATCCAAGAAATCCTTGCAACTGCTTTGCACTATTACTTTCTCAAGCTCTTGATTGAGCAAAGTTCCTAATCTGAGTAGTAGCCGACAATTTATAACAATTCTGGCCTTTGGACCTCATCATTAGATTTGATTTTTTCCCAATTCTATTCAGATTGTGTTATTAAATGCGTATTGATCATTAAATTTTTCCAATTGTCATTTTCAATGCAACTTGACATCTGTCTTTTCTTGTTAATGGTCATATTTCTACTTTTCAGGCGAACTTCGACACATCCCCTACTATAGCATACCTTTGTCTTACGTCATGGTTTCCTATGAACTTCAACATATCCCCTCTTGTAACGCACCTCTGTCTTAGGTCGTGGCTTCGCACGAACTTCGACATATTAATGATTATAGTGAAGTAATTTCTTCATCAAAGCTTTCTCTACAGTGTAGTTTATAGTCTAGTGTCCACTTTCAACTGCATGTGACACTAAGACTTTCCTTCTTTCTTCTTTAGGGTGAAGCTGTAGGGATAGGGTTGTCCCTATACAACCTTAATCTACTACCATTCACTTTTCCTTGAATTAATTCTCCAATTAACTTCGCTAACTGCACTCCATCAGTAATATTCTTAATAGCATATGGGCCTAACCAATGTGTTTTGAATTTCCTTGGAAATTTCACAAACTTACTGTCATAGAAGAGAACAAGGTCTCCTACCTAAAACTTCTTTTTCTTAATTTGTCTTTCATGCCAAGCCTTTTCTCTTTGTTTCTACACTTGTTGATAAAATCCTTATATACACCTGTCTTCTTCTAGAGCAAGTAACTGTGACATCCTTTCTTCCATTATGTTAGGGTCTGCCATATTTGTAAAAGTTGCAATTCTTAGGCTAGGGACAATGTATTCCATGGGTATCACATCTTCTTGCCCATAAACCAACCTAAAGGGTGTCTATCCTATAAACTTCTTGCATGTAGTCTTATAAGTCCATAATATTGTTGGAATTCTAAGATCACAGTCATATATATTCACATTACATACCTTGGTCAGTGCATTCTCCAAAATTTTATTGAATGCCTCCACAGTTCCATTTGCCTAAGGATGATAAGGAGTTCTCTTTTGGTGGTAAACTTGAAATTCCTCAATTAATTCTTTAATGGTCTTATTCAATAAATGTGACCCTTGGTCACTCATCAATATCTTTGGACACCCAAATATGGACAGTATGTATTCAAATATGAAATTTGCAGTAGTTTTTGTGTTGCAATCCTTCACTATTTGTGCTTTGGCCCACCTTATCAAATAATCAGTTTCAATAATTATATACCTGCACCAGTCCTTTTCCCTCGAGGGTTGATAGGTCTGACAAAATCAATAGTCCATTTGTCAAAAGCCTGCAAAGTTACTTGTGGCATTAGTGGCATCTCATATATCCTTGAATGTTTTCTTATTCTTTGGCAGATGTCACAAGCTCGATAGTACTCCTTTACATCTTTGTGTAGTGTAGGCCACCATAGTCCTGCTCTTAAAAATTTTTGCGCAGTAGTTGTCCCTGCATAATGTCCACCATCTGTGCCACTATGAGATTTTGTTAAAATTATCTGTCTTTCGTGCTCAGGAACATACCTACACAGTATTTCATCTAGTCCCATTTTATACAAATTTCCTGCTATTAGTGAAAAATATGTTTCCTTAACCACCAATTGTCTCCTCTGCTGCGTAGTCTATTCTTGGGGAGTCATCCCTATGGTTAAAAACTAAATAATATCAGCAAAGTGATCTTCTGTTATCCTAATTGAAAACAGCTATGCTTAAGGAAGATTATCCTCTATATTCGTTGGTTCTTCCCCTATCTCTAATCTTGACAAATGATCAGGTCCAACATTTAGTCCTCTTGGCTTAACAACAACTTCAAAAACATACTCTTGAAATAATAATAGCCATCTACAAAATTTTCCTTGTAAAATAGGCTTATTAACCAGGTACTTTAGTGCATAGTGGTTTGTGAACATCTTAAAATGTGATCCCAGCAAATAATGTCTGAATTTCTGCAAGGCATATACCATAGCTAGTCCTTCTCTTTCTGTAGTTGTAGAGTTATTTTCTACTTTAGGCAGTTTCCTACTTGCAAAAGCTATAGGGTGATCGATTTCTCCTGCACCAAGATGTGCCAACACCACTCCTAAAGCTATGCATGAAGCATCCACATGAACATGAAATTCCTTATTCCAATCTGGAAATACCAGTAGAGGGGCAGTTACCATATTTTCTTTTAGTGTGTCAAGGCTCTTTTGACATTATTCGTTCCATAGGAAAGTAACATCTTTCTTCTGTAATTTTTCTATAGGTGCAGTAATTTGAGCATATTCTTTGATAAATCTTCTGTAATATCATGTATGTCCCAAAGTGGTGTGAAGTTGTCTCACTATTTTTGGTGGAGGTAAATTCACAATAATAGCAATCTTTGCAAGATCCACCATCAATCCGTTCTTGCAAACAATATGTCCCAGCAATATACCAAAAGGTACATAGAATATGTACTTCTTAATATTAAGAGAAATTTGATATTGTCTGCATGTGTCAAGCATCAACCTTAAGCTCACAACATATTTCTTCAATAACCCAAATATTTTCTCATCATCAAAGTATACTTCTAATAACTTGTGAATATATTCTATAAAAGTTGCAACCACCACCCTTGAAAATATTGCAGGGGCATTCAAAGGCATCATTGTATATTGATATGATCCCCATTCTATAGCGAAGGTAGTCTTATGTTGATCTTCTGGTGCAATTATGATATGATGGTATCCTGAAAATCCATCTGTGAATGAGTAGGCCTCCTATCCACTTACATTATCCAACACTTCATGTGTAAAGGGTGTAGGGAAGGGATCATGCACACACGCATCATTTAATTTCCTTAAATCCACACAAATCCCAATTTATCCTTTAGCCTTCTTTTCCTGGACTACCATGGGAATTACCCACTCTGATTCCTCCACAGGTTCAATGATCCATGTTGTTATCATTTTATCCAATTCTTCTTTTACTTTCTCCTTATATTTTGGGTTCATTCTATAGGATCTTTGCTTGACAGGATTCACATCAAGCTTTAAAGAATCTTCATAACTCCCAAGTCTCCTACTATGCGCTTCATATCTGAGAACTTAGTGGGGAATAACTCCTGATATTCATGCAAAAGATCTATCACTTTGATAATTGTTTCTTCATCCCAGTAATATCCTATCATTGTGAACTTTGGCTCACCTTCTGACCCTACATTCACCTTCCTTGTCTTTAATGGCTTTGTTATATCAGGCATTTCTAATTCAAGTCCATACACTTTGTGGTAGCATTCCAATTCTCCTATGTCAATATTGTGAGGGTCTTCATCCTATTCTGTAGTAATGTTGTAGCATTCCAGTATATTATGTAGTTGTGCAGCCCAATCACGCTGCCAAGTGAGTGGAGTTTCGTTCTCAAAAATCTTCTTTTTAACTATCTGAAGGGTTGAATCTATATATGGAAAATCATCTTCAAAGCTAAATTTCAATGTAAACCCATCAACCATTTATGCCTAGCTCGTAGTACTATGTCGAATTTTTGTTTCTAAGTACAAATTTTGAGGAATTGTCTCCAATGTATGGATGAACCCATGCACCCATTATTCTTATGGAATCTCCTTCTATGTTGTCATACAAATCTGGATGTGCTCTATAGGGTCAGTTTGACCATCATATTTATTTGCCAATTTTGTTTCTACCTGACCAAACCTTATCCATATCAACCTTCAACATTCCTTCCAAGTTCCTATATTCTTCTTATGTGTACCCCACCATCTAGCAGGAGTAGCTCTTAATGTTAGATCCATAGCTAACAACCTTTGACACTTTGGTACATGTTCTTCATATTCTTCAAGAAAAGTATCTATATTACCCAACCCATCATAAAAAGGTAAGTCACATGCCTCATTTGTCATACTGCAAACTGCTTTGTTAATTTTTTCACATCACCTTGTAGACATTTCATGTAACCTGTTTTGCCAATTTTCCAATTCTTCTTTTGAATCCGAAGTGCGGGAATTGTCTTGTTCCTGGCCCAATTTTCCATTTGCAGTGGGATTAATCCATTCTTCTTCTTTGGTTGTTATCTAATATATGTTGTCTATGTCTATTGTGATGTACTCTTCTTTAACTAGTTCAGTATACCTTACTCCTTCTTATGGGTCTAATGGAACAATGACTCTCATATTGTTGCTTTCAAATATCATTCGCATGTTCTTTAAGTTGATTATAGCCATGTTAAAAAATGCCCAATCTAGTCTAAGTAATGCATGATAGGGGTTACTCTCATCCACAATTTCTATCACTTCAAAGTCAATAATAGTGCACAACCCTTCAATGTCTACTATAATGCCTGATAATCTTCCTAGAGGAACAATATTTTGTTGGTTTTCCATTCTTAGCTAAATAGGTGATCATTGCAACTTTAGTTTACCCATTAATTCCCATGTTTTCTTTTTTAGGACATTAGCTTTAGATCCAAGACCTAAAATAACTTGGTCCATGTCATATTCTCATATTTGTGCACTAAGCCTCATTTCTTTTCTAGTTCTCTTTTGTATATGTAAATTATTAACTTCGCGCATATCACTCTGCGATTCTTCTTTAGATGCACAGGAATTTTTCAATTCCTGGAGTCCTTCTACAGCTCTGTTGTAGCTGCTACAACCACCCTTCAAAATTTTTCCTTAGCTTCATTTTGGAGCCTCCCTACCAACCATCCTTAGCAGCATGTCTTGCACTATCCAAGTACATAGGCTTCAATTGAGTTTCAGTGGCCTGTCAGCCTGTGCATGTCAACTTGTTTGCCTCTCACCACAGGCTATCATTCCAGACTTAGGCAATTTTCTGGCTGAGATGCTCACTCAAAAAATTATGCAATTCTAGAGGGGAACCAGCCTTCCCTCTAGAAATTACACAATCCTGACAGGCTGCCTGCTGGGCTCCATAAATTTGCAATCGATATAGGCATCCTTCCCTTTGAAAACTACGCAATCTGGTATTACACTAGACTTCAACTCTAAAATTGTGCAATTCTTACTGATAGCCAGGGCTTCAATCCATAAATTGTGCAATGCATGAGGGACAGCCAGTCTTGCTCAACCTAGAAACTGCACAAATCTCATCCCTAGGAGTGCAAATTGTTGCATGTCCTTTCAGGTTGAACGATTCCCTCCAAGACTGAGCAATCCTGATTTGCATGTATGGATTATTTTTCCCGAAAAAAAAAATAAATTAATTAATTAAATTAAATTAAATTAAAAAAAAGTTAAAAAAAAAAAATAATAAATAAAAATAAAACAAAACAAAAAACAAAAACAAAAAAAACAACAAAAAAAAACAACAACAAAAACAACAAAACAAAAACAAGAAACAACAACAAAAAAAAAAAAACAAAACAAAACAAAACAAAACAAAAAAACCACACACACACAAAACAAAACAAAAAACAACAACAACAACAAAACAAAACAAACAACAACAACAAAACCAAAAAAAAAACAACAACAAACAAACAAAAACTAAAAGCTAAAAAACAAAAAAAAACATCCCTAGATTTTAGGGGTCTATTTACATGCAAAGATTGTTTACAAACTTCCCTCCAAATGTCATTTTTTCCTAGATTTGTGGCATGCGCATCATAAGCCTCATCCTTATCAAACTTATTTATTCGATGTTGCAGAGCTCATTCCTATCTTGGAGATCTGACATCCCACATTGCATCTAGGAGTCTTCAGCACATTAGGCTTAGCGTTTTCAGGGTAAGTCTGCTTTTCATGTTTTTTTCTACTTTTCTGTCGCTTTTTCTATTTTGCTTTGTATGAATGTTGTTTGCTTGGTTTTGTTAAATGCTTTTTGTCATTTTAATTCATATTAGCCTGTAGAATCATTGTTTCAAGTTTTTCATTGCATCTCACTGTGGTTGCATGCATGACATTGTTTCTACACTAACGGTCGTCGTTGCAGCAACCCGCTTCACACACATGCTTGCTTTCCTGTTTAATTAATCTTGCATTCATTGTTTTCATGCATGATTGCTCCCTCTTGTTTACACTTGGCTTCACCATGCATTCATAATTTTTCATGTTTCCAGTCACCCGTCGACAGGCCTAGGCTGCCTTGGCCCAGACCTTGCCTTTCCCAACTAGCAATGTATATTTCTGAGGGTGAAGGCTTTGCCTTCCCTCTAGAAACTGTGCAATCTGGCTAGCACTGACCTCTAGACTTGCATTGCGCGATTCTGGGAGGTAGTGTCATGTTGGCCCCATAAATTGCGCAATGTAGTTTGTGGGTTTGCATGTCATTGCTGACTGAAATTGTGCATTACGTAGTTTCAGTCCTCAGCAGGCTAGGATGAATTGTGCATTGAACAGTTCCAATAGTTAGTTAGCCTCCTGACAGCCCGAACTATGCCTTGTACATTTTTGGCAGTCAGTCTCCCAACCTCCCTGTGAAAATTACAAAATCTTCCCAGTCAGTCACCCAGGTATGTTGCATGTCAGTCCTCAAATTTGTTTTCATTTTCAACTGACAGATTTCTTTCCATAAGTGTTTTTATCTCTCCAGGTATCACATGTGTTCATCTGTCTCTCATTAGTTCAAGTTCAATTTCCTCCAAGAGAACAGGGTCAAAGGACACTATCGAAAGTGCAACTAGAGATGTAGTTGAACAAGTGTCTATGAGCTTTCCTATCTATGAAGACACGAAGTTGTTCATAGACAAGGACATCAAGATGAAATGGCAGGACATCAACGATATATTCTCAGGTACATTTGAGGAAAATCTAGAAGACCGCAGTGTTTATGTCAACATTCACAAGTCTGACTTGTACCAAATTTCATGCAGGTATCCCATGTTTCCATGCGTAGACATGATCCTCTGGATGGTCTCACATACTGATCCTAAGACAATGGTGTTGAGCAGTGTTATAGACATATTTGGGCACTTCAACCCCAATCATATATGTTGATAGACCAAGAGCTCTTTAACCCCTAAAAGTGTTGTTTCATACCCTAAAGGATCATGGTCAACTGATTACATCATTTCCCAGAAGTTCCACCTGAAAAACCACCAAAAACTGGCCAAAATTGGACCATACTGACTGCTCCACTTGTTAGAAAATTATATATTATGGAGCAATGGAACGCATAAAATATTGCAGAAATATAAACACAGAAAACGCATAAAACAAGAGAGACACAAATATACATGGTTCACCCAATTTGGGCTACATCCACCCCGAATAGCCAGTCCTTCCTTTCTATTATCCAGCAAAATGAAGAGACACAACCTACAGCAGATCTGCTGTAATATCCTCTATTTTCTCTCACAGTCTCACCTCTCTGTTTCTCACTCAGAGAATACACATCTATTACATAGCCTCAAATACAATGCCCTCATATAAAGAGAGAGGTTGCCTTCTAGGGCAAAAAATCCTAAACTAAACATAAGTTCTACCATCAGATCATCTGCCTAATGAATGGCCCAGATTGACTAGAAATTACTATACTTTTACAAGGCAATTTTACATATGTTTCTAGCTTCGGGGGCGCTGCCCCTAAAACCCCCGCTGGCCCCGACCCCCCAACTTGGGGTGATCGGCCCCCCTGAAACCCCTGCAAGGGGGACAAGTCCCCCCCGCACCCCCCCACATGGAGGGGTGTACAAACTTCCTGGGGTATACATCCAGCTAAACAAAGACCTCTGAACAATCATGCTCCACACCCAACAATATCCCACTTGGAGAATGATTGTAGCAACTCCATCGCTGCTTCATTTGTTGGAAAATGACTCCTCTTTGGACCTGACTATTTCTCATCTTCATCGTCATCCTTGAAGACCAATTGAAACTGAGCATATTCTCAATTTCTTCCTGGTTACAACTTTTGTTAGCATATAAGCAGGATTCTGGCTAGTGTGTATCTTTTCCAGCTTCAACTCTCCATCTTCCAACACTGATCATATGAAATGGTACTTGAGTTGTATGTGTTTAGTCCTGGAATGAAATGTTGAGTTATTTTCAAGATGAATGGCACTTTGGATATCACTGTATAACGTGCCCATATCATGCTCCTTACCCAATTCACCCATAAACCTTTGTAACCAAATCATTTCTTTACTAGCCTCTGTAGCAGCAACATACTCTGCTTCTGTTGTTGAAAGTGCAACAACACTTTGGATTTTTGAAACCCAATTGACAGTTGTTCCACCTACAATAAATACATATCCTATAGTGCTCCTCTTGTTATCTCTGTCACTTGCCATGTCTGCATCAACATATCCCTGTGGAGAAATTTTGAACCACCAAAGCTTAATGCTTGATTTGTGGTACCTTTCAAATATCTGAGAATCCATTTCACTGCCATCCAATGTTCCTTTCCTGGATTGTTCATTTACTTGCTTACAACTCCCTCTGCATGTGCAATATCAGGCCTTGTGCAGACCATTGCATACATTAAGCTTCCAACTGCTGATGCATATGGAACTTTAGACATATAATCCATGTCTTCTTGGGTCTTTGGGCACATTTCCTTGCTAAGTTTGAAATGGCTAGCAAAAAGTGTACTAACTGGTTTTGCATTGTGCATGTTAAACCTTTTCAACACCTTTTGTATGTACTCATTCTGAGACAATGTTAATTTACGATTTTTCCTGTCTCTAGTTATTCTCATACCAAGGATTTGTTTTGCAGCTCCCAAATCCTTCATTGCAAATGAATTTGCCAATTTTCTTTTGAGAACATTTATTTCCTGCATGTTAGATCCTGCAACAAGCATGTCATCTACATACAATAACAATATAATATAGCTGCCATCATTTTTCTTTTTCAGATAAACACAATGATCAGAGTGACATCTAGTATAACCTTGTTCAGACATAAACTTGTCAAATTTTAGATACCACTGCCTTGGAGCCTGTTATAAGCCATACAAGCTCTTCTTCAACCTACACACTAGTTTCTCCTTCCCTTTTACCTCATATCCTTGTGGTTGCTGCATATATATCTCTTCCTCCAAAGCCCCATGGAGAAAGGTTGTCTTTACATCTAAGTGCTCAAGATGCAAATCTTCAACTGATACTAGACTTAAAATAGTTCTGATTGAAGTCATTTTAACAACAGGAGAAAATATTTTATCAAAATCAATACCTTTCTTCTGTGCAAAGCCCTTCACCACAAGTCTAGCTTTGTACCTTTGTTTTCCTCCATCTTCTTCCTTTAGCCTGTAAATGCATTTATTCTTCAATGTATTTTTTCGTGCAGGCAACTTGACTAAGTCCCAAGTCTGGTTATGCATTAAGGAGTCCATCTCTTCTTCCATGGCTACCACCTACTTCTTCCTGCTTTCAACCTGCATTTCTTCTTCATAACATTTGGGTTCACCAGAATCAGTCAACAATAAATAATATAATGAAGGAGAGTATCGTTCGGGGGGTATACTTATCCTAGTAGATCTTCTAACACCACTTTCAGGTGTTTGGGGTGCCTGTTGCTGTTGTGGTGGTTGCTATTGTTGTGGTTGTTGATTATTATTATTTTCAAGCACCTTTACTTTTTCAGTGATTTCATCAAGAACTGTGTATTCCTTGTTTTATTTTTCTTGTTTTTTTTCCTGCAACTAATTCTTATACAAGACCCTTTCATTGAATATTACATATCTGCTCCTAATGATTTTGTGATTTTTGTAATCATATAAGCGATAAATAAAATCATTAACACCATATCCAATAAAGGTATATTTCTTTGACTTTGCCTCAAGCTTTGTTCTATTTTCTTTATTAATTTGGACAAAGGCCTCACAATCAAAAGGCTTTAAAAAAGAGTAGTTTACCTTTTTACTTGTCCAAGATTCCTCTGGAACACTACCATCCAAGGAACTTGAAGGCCCTCTGTTTATTAGATAAATAGTAGTATCTACAGCATCTGCCCAAAATTGTAAAGGCAATCATGCATGCATTCTCATGCACCTTGCACGCTCCATAATTGTTATGTTCATCCTTTCTAACACACCATTTTCTTGTGGTGTTCTTGGAACTGTCTTCTCTCTGCGAATTCCATGCTCTGAAAAGTACCTATCAAACTCTTTACTGCAATATTCACCTCCATTGTCTAATCTGAGACACTTCAATTTCTTTCCTGTCTCAATCTCAATCAAAGCTTTCCATTTCTTGAAAGTATCAAATACATCAGATTTATTCTTAATACAATAAATCCAAGTTTTTCAAGTTGCATCATCAATAAAAGTAACATAATAATGAGAGCCACCGACAGATGATACCTAAGCAGGTCCCCATATATCTGTATGCACAAGCTCTAATTTTTCGCTCTTGTTTTCTTTCCCAACTCTGAGAAATCTGACTCTCTTCTGTTTTCCATAAATGCAATTCTCACAGAAGTCCAAATCAACATTCTTCAAACCCGGCAACAAATTCCTTGAGTGAAGAATCTTCATCCCTTTTTCACTCATGTGTCCAAGCCTATGATGCCATAATGCTGCATCTACTCCTTTGGAAGTTAAAGCATTAACAGAGTTTAGATACCATTGCATAAATAACAATGTACCAACCTTTTCACCTTTTGCTATTACCAAGGCTCCTTTGGTAACCTTCCAAGCTTTATCTGTGAAAGTTGTCACACAACCTTCACTGCCTAACTGCGCTATTGAAATCAGATTTTTCTTTAAATCTGGAACATGCCTTACCTCCTTTAGTAGCCATTGGTTTCCATTATTTTGTTTTACAAGAACCTTAACCATTCCAACAATTTTACAGGTTTTATCATCACCCAAATGAACTTGTCCAAGATCTCCTTGAACATAGTCATGAAATTATTTCTTATCAGGTGTGGCATGGAATGAGGCCCCTGAATCTACCACCCAAGAATCAGTAATATTTTCAAAAGAAAGAATCAAAGCATCTTGTAACACCTCACCTATCACATTTGCTTCATGATTGTTTTCTTGTTGTGCATCTCCTTCTTTTCATTTCTGAGATCTACAGTCTTTCTTTAGGTGTCCTTTCTTTCCACATTTCTAGCACACTATCCCCGATCTGGACTTCGATCTGCCTTTCCTTGATTTACTGTGATATCCTGAGCTCTTTCCACTTTCCATTTTTCTTCCCATAGACTCTGCACTCAAAGCATTACCTAATGTCTCACCAAAGCTTTTCCATCGCATTTCCTCGCTAAAGATAGCACTGACAACATCATCAAACTTTAAAGTACTAGATCCAGAAACAGAGTTACTAATGGCCATTACTAAACCATTCCAACTTTTTGGCAATGAGCACAAGAATAACAGAGCTCTAACTTCATCATCAAAGTTTACCCTTACAGAACATAACTGACTTGTAACAGTATTAAAATCATTTAAATGGTCTGCAACAGATCCACCTTCCGACATCTTCATATTAAATAATCATTTCATAAGAAATATCTTGTTTGAGGTCGAGGGTTTTTCATATAGTTTCTCCAATGCCTTAATCAAACCCTCTATCATTGTTTCCTTCAAAATGTTGAAGGTGATCAACGTTGTGAGGCATAAACATACTGTTCCGAGTGCCTTTTTATCGAGAAGGTTCCATTCTTCATCTATCATACCCGTCGACATCTTTGTTTTTCCGCCTAATGGTAGGTACAAATCTTTCTGATACAGATAATCTTCCATCTGCATCTTCCACAGCAAGAAGTTTTGGCCGTTAAATTTCTAGACCCTAAACTTACCATCTTCCGCCATTGCTCCCACTCGAACCAGGAACCCTTCTTTCCTATGAGTTTATCAGCCAATTAGACCTTTGGCTCTGATACCAGTTGTTAGAAAATTATATATTATGGAGCAATGGAACACATAAAATATTGCAGAAATATAAACACAGAAAATGCATAAAACAAGAGAGACACAGATATACGTGGTTCACCCAGTTTGGGCTACAACCACCCTGAACAACGAGTCCTTCATTTCTATTATCCAGCAAAATAAAGAGACACAACCTACAACAGATCTGTTGTAATATCCTCTGTTTTCTCTCATAGTCTCACCTCTCTGTTTCTCGCTTAGAGAATACACATCTATTACACAGCCTCAAATACAATGCCCTCATACAAAGATAGGGGTTGCCTTCTAGGGCAAAAAACCCTAAACTAAACATAAGTTCTACCGTCAGATCATCTGCCTAATGAACGGCCCATATTGACTAGAAATTACTATACTTTTACAAGGCAATTTTACATCTGTTTTTAGCTTCTCAGGGCGCTGCCCTCGAAACCCCCACTAGGGGACCGTTGGCCCCTGGACCCCCCAGTCGCGGGGGATCGGCCCCCCGAACCCCCGTGGGGGGACAAGTCCCCCCCCGCACCCCCCCGCATGGAGGGGTGTACAAACTTCCTGGGGTATATGTCCAGCTGAAACAAAGACCTATAAACAATCATGTTCCACACCCAACACCACTGTCAAGGTGCGATGCATACTGGCTCCTACACTAGCCAAGCGCGATGCATACTGAAGAGGCCTTCTGTAGGGTGTGAAGAGCAAGAATGGACAAATTCCTGAGACAGTTTGCTAAGTGGATGCTCATGGAATCTTCTAGAAACTTCTCCTATGACACTTGCCTCTCTGAATTCGCCCATGGATGAGTAAGAGATCAATGAAATCTCCAAGTGGAACCAAGAACTGTGAGTGAAATGACACTAATTAAAAACCCAGAGATGACTCACACCCTTGCAGACATCTATAAATGGATCCCTCATCTGAGAGATCTAGAGGCTGAAATTTTGTAATTTGTAAGGAAGTGTTGATAGTTTGTCTTTGAGAGAGAACATTGTATTGTTGGGTGATCTTGCTTTTCATGAGGTGAAGAGGGATTTGATGCTGGGAGGATGATGTTGGATACGACAGCTGGGTTGTAGTCCTCTCTTCTATTACTAATAAAGTTCCTTGAGTTTTCCACCATACAATTGTGTATTTGTGAATCTTGTTATTTGTGAATGCAATTGTATGATCAATGTATTTCTGATTCTACATTGTTTATGATATTATAGATCGAGATGCTTTGATTGTGTTTTGTTACTTTGTCTCTACAGGTATTCTCTAAGCGGGGCAAGTAGGAGAGGTGTTTCAAGCTCTATCAAGGGAGAGAGAAATCAAGCAAGGAGTCAAGCGGAAGATCCAGGTTGGTCCCTTTGCTTCTCCCTTATCTAAAATACATAAAGGAAATCACAAAGTGCTTTGATTGTTTGTTTCTAAGATAGCTACCAATCTTAGTGGGACTAGCAGATTGAAAAGACACTAGTTTTCTCAGAAACAACAGTGTCAATGGTACAAATCTTGCTACCTTCAGGGCAAAGGACTTTCAGGATATGTATCACTTTCCTCAGTTGGAGATCATAATGGAGAAACCCTTCAACAAACCCAACAATAGTGCAAACTCAAGAGATATCTTGAAGAGTTGGGTGAAAGAGCCAGCCAAGTTCAGGACAAAACCCAGTCAGGTTTACAAGATGAAGATACTGTGGAAGGCATATCATTACTTAGTCATCTTTTCATGTCGCTTATATGGTGAAGAGAGCACAGAAACCTTCTCGCAGAGTTGGGTGATCGCGTTGGACCAACTAGCCAGTGAAGGAAGACTATGCAACTGGTTTGGCGTGTTGGCTCTTAGGTTGAAGGAACGGGTGATAAAAGCTCGGCATCAACCCAAGGGTTAGCAAGAGGATATTCATGTTCGCTTACATTCTGGATGCAATCTCTGCCCATCAGTAGTTCCAAGGCTTGATTTGGGCATGGACACCTTCGGAAACCTCTGTGCACACATATTGCAGATTGTTCTCTAAATGCAGCTTCCACAAAGTTATTACCCAGTTGTAAGACCACTTTATCACCCTAGTGTACAAAATGATATTTGAGTAGGATTCATCTTGCATGTCGCAAGCAGTGATGGAGGTGTTGATCGACATAGCATATTAGTATGCCTCATCCCTTGGCACCTTCATATGGATGTACAATGTGGAGAAGGCTCCGCATGTTTTATCGAAGTTCTCCATGGAAAAGCTCATCATGCAAGAGGTGTCATATCACATCTCGATAGGGTTGTTAGCAAGACTACACAGGAAGAAGAAGGCACCTTGGCCCACTCTCCCTTTGCGGATCAGGTTGTATGAGAAACAGAATCTTAAGCATGTTGACGTTGAGAAGGAGGAGTTCAAAAGAATCACCTTTGGCACCAAAAGTTTCAATCTGTATGAACCACATTGCTTGGGGAAGGACCACTGTGTGAGAGTGTAGTTTCTATGGATCCACGAGGCGAGTCATTATCTTGAGGAAGACCCATGGAGATATTGCTCTCACTTCTCCAGGCTCAATGAATGAGTCAACAAAGTTGTAGAGTGGTTGGAAAAGCATAAACAAATAGCATCTCAGGGAGCACCATCATCAGCAGTAGTAGAGGGTAACGTACTTGCGCATGAAAAAGGCAAGAGAAAGGTTGTTGATAGTGCAAAGGGAGAACAAAGCCACAAGTTCAAAGTAGATCCACTTTTGATGAAAGCAGGATTGAGGCTAAGAGGCGACAGCAGGATAAGAGGATTGTGCAAAGGCTAAGAGACAAACAGAGGATGGAGGAAATAGAAAAGGAGTTGCAAGAGTTGAAGCAACAACTACGGGAAGAACAGGAGTTGCGCAGAAGAGATAAGGAAGTTCAGCAGAGACAGGCACAGCAGGGAGCGCAGAATGCACAGATTGATGAAACTGTGCCCATACATGCTATAGACTCATCCGAGCAGCTGGCACAGAATAGACAGGGTGAGCAATCGCAGGAGCAAAACTTAGCTCAAGAGATTGAACAGATGCTAGAACAGATGGATATGGATATGGTGCAGCCAGAGTCAAATTAGGATATTGACCTCATGCCTCATAACCAAGAGGTCACCCCACCGGCTTCACCAGATCTAAAAGAAGAGCAAGTCCCAAGTGATCAAGGAGACACATAGATCCTTGAAGATAATCTAGAAGCAAAGATGCAATACGTATATTTTGACGAGTCACAAACATAGTTGTGTAGTCATGCAAAGTGCCCACTCCAGATGTTCACATATCTCTTACGCAATTTGAAGAATGATTGATCATATTAGATGTGTGCAAGCATCTAGCAGCATTGGCCGATACTATCAAAGCATATGTCGAAGCCGCCAGCTTGAGTGTTCGATTCTTGATAGCAAAGAACGAGCACATGGAAAAGGAGTTACAAGTGGCCAAGCGGGGAGGAGAGCATCCTACATCATCCGCCAGAGTAGAGTTGAAGAGAGGGATATTAGATGAATTATCATCTCTCGAGACAGTCATTCAGATGTTGTATTCCATATTCGGCAACGTGCATAAGTCAGTCGTTCATATCAACGATTGGTAGCAACGTTGTGCTAGGAGAGCATGCATCTTGTCAAATCTGCACACTATTGTCGATCGCATGCAAACATGGACAATGAGGTACAAAGGAGCCCCATTGTATTTTCCAAAGATGTTGAAGCCAAAGGTGGCAGTGTTGAAGGCACGCATCTAGAGTCAGATCTGGAACTATGAGGAACTCCCGCAACTCATCACCAGTTTGCAGGCTTCACATGCACGGGTGTTCAAAAGCATGGATGTCATTGTGCGCATGCACGTCATCCCATCTATTGGCACACTCAATGAGGCAAAGTCAAAGAACCAAGTCTGGCTAGAGCTAGACATGTACTTTGATGAGTTGATGTGCGTAGCCACCAGCACAGACATTATGCATCAGTATGTTGTTGGTTTGGCTACACTCAAGACTATGATGCGCATGTTATCAGAGGAGTTGGAGAGATGTGCCAAATCAGTGTACCCAAAAGCAACAAAGGTGAGAGTTCGATTTTAGCGAGATCTCAACATTGAGCATGCGAATACCATAACGGACTACCAAGCTTGCCATCAGTTCATCACCATCAATCATCATGAGTATGTCAAAGATTTGGTCTTCACACAGTTGTTTGATTCTTAGTAATGTCTTGCGCGGCTTGCTCAAGTCTATTTTTTCTCACATGGGTACATGTGTAGATTGTAATGTAACATCTTGTAAAAGTGAAATACCAAGTGTTGATAGTAGAATGTAACAATCATGTGGTAGTTGAAGAGTCATGAGGGTAGGTGAAGAGTCACAAAGGGGAATGTCAAGCGTCACCCCCACCCTTTTCTATTTATAGAACCTCATAACTCATTGTACAGGATTTTGGGAGCCAATCTTCCTATAGGTGTATCTTAGAGAAAGCTTGGAGTCTATTGTAATGAGCCTTGGCTTCTCCATAGTGCAGAGCTAGTATATCTCTTTGGAGGAGCATACAGAAGTAACTGTAACATTCGGTTGTCAGAACTAGTGGTTGGTCATAGTTGTATGTATGATTGGAGCTTTCACTTTATTAATATAACAGAGCCAGCACATTTCATGCATATGTTTTTATTGTATTTCAGCTATCTTGGTTACTCTAATGATATATGTATTTGTTGTTTACGCATGTATGTATGGACATCTCTATATATGTTTTTATGAATCTTATCGAGATGTGATGTTGGTTTAACCATCACTTTGGATCGTCGTTAACCTTCTTTCTAGCGTCTAATGTATCTCTCTTGTTTGTTCCCTTTCAAGCCACGTGTTGTCATAGGTTTCTAAGGGGTGCACTCATACCTCCATTACGTGTGTTAGACCCATTCATGCACCTTCCTTAACTTGTTGCGCATGTCACACCTTTGTTACCAACAGGTACATCTTACTCACTTAAGTGCGCAATCGCGTTCAAGGCAATACCAAACTACCCCACTGTTGGGAATCCTACACCAAACTGTTTAAGGTCTAGTTGGGGCTTCTTACCAGGGAGATCCCCTGACATGTTGGTAGGTCCAATACCGTCAACATTTCTAGCGCTAAAAGGAGGGCTAGATGATAAGCTGAGTCCTCACATCCTATTTTGAATCTTCGCATATTTGTCATGGATATTATCAGACTCCTACCTCTGCAATGTCTATCTAATGTTGAACCTATTGACATCACAAGGGAATTTTATGATCTCTTATCAGAATTCACGTACACTGGTGACGGCGAAGTGGCCTGGCCTGAGTACTTACATGACTTCCTTTAATTCCTTGAGGATTCAGATGAGTTCTATGAATTTTAGGTCAGCGTGATGCTTTCACACACACTTCACGAATCCCCACAATGATGGTGCCACAACCTACCTCACAATTGCGTGCACTCACTTAAGCAGTTCTATGATCTAATCAAATCTACTTTCCATCATTTTGATCTTGAACCTCTTGACAAAAAATTGTTGAAACAATGGAAGACTCTGCATGAATCGCATATGGATTTTTGGCAGCTCTTTTGTGTACATCAGTTTGAAGCTCTGAAAAACCAAATGAAATTCCAATATCTTTGGGACAGACTCAAATATTGCCTTCAAAAATCACTCTATCCCAAGATTAAATTGAATTTCATACCCCACTCTGCATACTTCGGTGATGGAGTTGCGGAATCACAAGCGGACACAGTCGTTGCACAGGTGACCCTCTACCTTCCCCTCATCAAACAACTTCACCACTGCAGAGTGATGTGGGAGAACATGCACACATGTCTATTCAACTATCATATCCTCCCACCATCACTTCACTCAATTTTTGCGCATATTTGGTTGCGAAGTCATTGGGTTGTCACATGCATTTGTTACCTCAGCCTTCGTTTTTATTTTTCTGTTGATCCTTTAGATTGCACTGTCTTGTGTTCTTCCGTTCCAGACTCTACACTTGTTGTGAACGAGGATCAATCCATCGACGGAGTTGGTGTTACACAACCAACCTGTCTTTTCATTCATGATGAGTATGACTGGGAACCTTAACATCAACCAACGGCGAAGGTTGATCTCCTTTTTTCCACGCCTCCTCCACTTTTTCCTGACATCGTTGGTGATTCTGCCATCTTTTATTTTCCTTGTGGAAATCCATCCACAGATCGACTCACTGTTGATCATTAGCAGAACACACCCAAAGTCATACCATCATTTGACAGTGGGGAGGACAAATTATTCATTTAAAATCAACTTGATTTTTCATCTTCTTTTTCTGGAAACATAGAGGGTGAACATTCTTGCTTCTCATCTACCCCTCTATTTGATTTATCTGATCATGAGGATGTCGATGAAATCATTAATTTTTCTGATCGTGATTGTTGTGATCCATTTACTCTCGTATTCGATCACGATGATGATTCTATCGATGTTGATCTTTCTAAGCCACCTATTTATGATGATCTATCTATCGAAGAAGTCGAAACCTCGTATTATGTCAAGGCATTTCAGCCCGAGCTTATGGTTAAGTGGGACCCTCACTCTCCTAAGGTTGGTTTCACTTCCGGTTAGGAAATTGTTGAAACACCCAAGGCACCTCATCACTCATCTATATGCATTGAATATCAATCCCACACACAGATTTTGCTTCCTCCATTTGAACTACATGATCCCATCGCTCATGCATTGGAGGAATATTACACAACAAACACAATAGCACGACACAAGTTGTCTATGTTTCTCTCGTTTTCTTGCATGTCACAATCAAGAGAGTGCATATGCTTAACATCTGCATGCAGTGTAGCACAACACCATAGTAAGTCCACAGATTACATGTCACGCTCTTTCACTTTTTTGTTTTCTGTGGATGCATTTAAACTCAGAGTGTGTTTGTATTCATTATGATATCTTTCATGTTTGTTGCTTTGCCTAAATATGTTGTTCATGAGCCATGCCTTCACCAACATGGGTCGACCAATGTGTCGGTGGCTACACTGGAAATATCACTTCACTTGATTGGGTGCATGCATTGTTAGCTTAGGAGTAGGAATAGTGTTTTCTTTGCCTTGTTTGCTCGCATGCATGTTTGTTTTATTTCTTTGTTGTTTGTTTACTTGCCTTCTTTATTTTCTTACTTTCTTTGCTTTCGCATTTACTTCTACTCTTTGTTTGTTTGTTTGTTTGCGTGTTTATGTTCATAGGTTAGTTTCACATGAAACCATGCGTGACTCTTGAAACAATAAAAGGTAAAGTAAAAGAGTACTTATGTAGTTATCAATACTTGGTTTGTTGTCCTGTCTCTTTATATAGAACTTGTTTCCTTCAGTCCATGATACACCAATGGAAAATACGTTCTATTTGAAGTGAACCTTGATGAAAACACAACGCTTACGCGCTAACTAGTATCACCTACTCTAGTTGGTTGTTTTGGGTTAACCTTTGCCAGCTCAGTCAAGTAGAGTAAGGTGAGGGGGAAAACCTTAACAAGTATGTCAAAGGTATATACGAATACGTCTCCGAAGGAACAAACTCTTCTGCTCTCAATAAATCGGGATCCCTCTTCCGCCTTTGAAAGGAATAATTTCTAATTCCACAGTTATGAAAAATGAAAAAACGAGAATTTCAAAAATTTTGAAAAAATGAAAAATATATAAGGCGGAAGAAGAGAAAGGGTTCCTGCACAGAGAGGTGATGCAATTAACTCCATCAGGGTACTGACCAGGCTCGCTGGCAGCAAAGTGATGCTTGTGTTCCTGCGTGACTCTGTTGGGGTACTGTCTAGACCTACTGGCAACAGAGCAACACTAGAGATGAAACTTAAACAATCGAAACAACTGTGTTGACTTGGCCTGGAATGTGTGTTGATCGACCAAGGGCATGGCAGGTGCTACATCTTTCAATCAAGTTAGTGTGGAAACCAAGAAGATCTAAGAACTGAACAATACTTCCAGAGGAGTTAGGCTTTCTTTTCACAAAACAAGATCCATTCAAAGAGCTGGAGTTCTACCAGTGTGTCACCAAGTGTTGTAGCGGCTACAGCCACTCTCCAAAATTTTTCCTTAGCTTCATTTTCAAGCCTCCCTACCAACCATCCTTAGCACCATGTCTTGCACTGTCCAAGTACATAGGCTTCAGCTGAGTTTCAGTGGCCTACCAGCTTGTGCATGTCAACTTGTTTGCCTCTCACCACAAGTTGTCATTCCAAACTTAGGAAATTTTCTAGCTGAGATGCTCACTTAGGAAATTGTGCAATTATGGAGGGGAACTAGCCTTCCCTCCAGAATTGCGCAATCCTGTTGGGCTTCAGAAATGCGCAATCTAGCCAGGCAACCTTCCCTCTGAAAACTACGGAATCCATCCTGACACTGGGCTTCAGCCCAGAAATTGCATAATTCTGACTAATAGCTAAGGCTTCAGTCCATAAATTGTGCAATGCATGAGAGACAACCAGTCTTGCTCAGCCCAGAAACTGCGCAAATCTCATCCCTAGGCTTGCAGACTTATGCATGTGCTTTCAGGGTTACTAGTTCCCTCTAGGACTGAGCAATCCTGACTTGCATGCATGGGATTCTTTTCCCGAAAAAAGAAAAAAGAAAAAAGAAAAAAACATCCCTATATTTTAGGGATCTACTTTTAGCAGTTGGAGGTTACATGCAAAGATCGTTTAGAAACTTCCCTCCAAGTGTCGCTTTTTCCTAGATTTGTGGAATGCGCGTCATAAGCCTCATCCTTATCAAACCTATTTATTTGACATTGCAGAGCTCATTCCTCACATCGATCTTAGAACTCTAACATCCCACATTACATCTAGGAGTCTTCGACACATTTAGCTTAGCTTTTTTTGGGTAAATCTGCTCTTCATGTCTTTTGCTACTTTTCTATCGCTTTTTGTATTTCGCTTTGTATGAATGTTGTTTTCTTGGTTTTTTTGAATGCTTGTTGTTGTTTTAGTGCATGTTAGCTTGTAGAAGCATTGTTTCAAGTTTTTCATTGCATCTCACTATTTTCGCATGCACGACATTGTTTCTGCAATGATGGGCACTGTTGGAGCGACCCGCTTCACACACATGATTTCTTTCTCATTTTATGAATCTTTCACTCAGGGTTTGCATGCATGATCATTCACTCTTTTTTACACTTTGCTTCACCATGCATTTAGAACTTTTCATGTTTTCAGTCGCCTGTCGGCAAGTCTGGGCTGCCTTTTCCTGGACCGTGCCTTGCTCGGCTAGCAATGCACATTTATAAGGGTGAATGCTTTGCCTTCCCTCCAGAAACTCCACAAATCTAGCCAGCACTAACTTCCAGGCTTGCATTGCACAATTCTAGGAAGCAGTGCCCTGAGCGCCCCGAAAATTGCGCAATGCAATTTATGGGTTTACATGTCATAGCCAACTAAAATTGTGCATTGCGCAGTTTCAATCCTTAGCACGCTAAGATGAACTGTGCATTGCACAATTCCAGTAGTAATTTATCCTCCTGACAGCCCAAAATGTTCCTTGCGTAGTTTTGGCAGTCATTCTCATCCTCCTGGTGAAAATTGCATAATCTTTCTAGTCAGTCACCCAGGTATGTTACATGTTAGTCCTAAAATTTGTTTTGGTTTTCAACTGACAGATTTCTTGCCATGAGTGTTGTTATCTCTCTAGGTATCGCAAGTGTTCGTCTGTCTCTTAGCAGTTCGGGTTCAATGCCTTCCAAGAGAGAAGGGTCAAAGGACACCGTCAAAAGTGAAACTAGAGATGCAATTGAGCAAGTGTCTATGAGCTTTCCTATCTAAAAAGACACCAACTTGTTCATAGACAAGGACATTAAGATGAACTGGTAGGACATCAATGATATATTCTCAGGCACATTTGAGGAAAATTTGGAAGACTGCAGGGTTTATGTCAAAATTCACAAGTCTGGCTTGTACCAGATTGCATGCAGGTATCTCGCGTTTCCATGCGCGAACATGATCCACTGGATTGTCTCGCACACTGATCCTAAGACAATGGTGTTGAGCAGTGTCAGTGGGATAGATATTTCTACCTTCAGGGAGAAGGAATTTCAAGAGATGTATCACTTTTCGCAAACGGTGATCACAATGGAGAAACCCTTCAATAAACCTAGCAGTAGTGAAAACTCAAGGGATATCTTGAAGAGCTGGGTGAAAGAGCCAGCAAAGTTCAGGACAAGACCCACCCAGGTTTACAAGATGAAGATACTGCGGAAGGCATATCAATACTTGGTCATCTTTGCATGTTTCTTATACGGCCAAGAGAGCACAGAAGCCTTCTTGCAGAGTTAGGTGATCGTGTTGGACCAACTAGCCAGTGAAGGAAGACCGTGCAACTAGTCCGACATGGTGGCTCTCAGGTTGAAGGAATAGGTGACAGAAGCCCGACATCCTCCCAAGGGTTAGCAAGTAGAGACATACATGTTTTTTTACATTCTAAATGTAATATGTGCCCATCAGCAGTTCCCAAGCTTGAGTTGTGCATGGACACCTTCAGAAACCTTTGTGCACACTTATTGCATATTGTTCTTTGAATGCAGCTTCCACGGAGTTAATACACAGTTGCTGGACCACTTTTTCACCCTAGTGTACAAAATGATATTTGAGAAGGATCCACCTTTCATGTCGCAGGCAGCGATGGAGGCATTGATCAACATAGAAGATTGGTATCCCTCACCCCTTAGCACCTTCATATGGATGTACAGCACGGAGAAGGCTCTGCATGTTTTACCGAAGTTTTCCATGGACAAGCTCATCATGCAAGAGGTGTCATATCACATCTCGATAGGGTTGTCAACGAGGCTACACAGGAAGAAGAAGGCACCTCGGCCTTCTTTTCCTTTGCGGATCGGGTTGTACGAGATACGGAATCTCAAGCATGCTGAGGCCGAGACTAAGGAGAAAGATTCACCTTCGGCACCAAAAGTTTCAATTTGTATGACTTGTATTACTTGGTGAAGCACCATTGTGCGAGAGTGTGGTTTCCTTGGATCCACAGGGCGTGTCATTGGCCTGAGGAAGACACATGGAGATATTGTTATCACTTCTCCAGACTCAATGAACCAGTCAGCATAGCTGTAGAGTGGTTGGAAAAGTAGAAAGAAGTAGCATCTAAGAGATCACCATCATTAGTAGCAGTAGAGGGTCACATACCTAGGCCTAACAAAGGCAAGAGAAAGGTTGTTGATAGCACAGAGGCAGAACAAAGCACAAGTTCAAAGCAGATCCACTTGTGATGAAACCAGCTTTGGATATTAAGGCTAAGAGGTGACAGCGCAACAAGAGGATCATGCAAAGGCTAAGAGAGAAATAGAGGCTAGAGGAAACAGAGAAGGAATTGCAAGAGTTGAAGCAGCAACTCCAGGAAGAACAGGAGATGCACAGAAGAGAGAAAGAAGTGCAATAGAGACAGGCATAGCAGGGGGTGCAGCATGCACATATTAATGAAACTGTGCCCATATAATTTATAGACTCATTTGAGCAACTGGCACATAGCATACAAGGTGAGCAACCGCAGGAGCAGGACTTAGCTCAAGAGATTGAATAGATGCTAGAATAGATGGATACGGATATGGTGCAGCCAGAGTCCGATCAGAATATTGACCTCATGCCTCAGAACCAAGAGGTCACCCCACATACTTCACCATATCTGGAAGCAGAGTAAGTCCCAAGCGATCAAGGAGACAAGGAGATCCTTGAAGACAATTCAAAAGAAGAGATACACAATATATCTTTCGACGAGTTGTAACACAAATTTTTTCATTCACGCAGAGTGCCCACTCCAAATGTTCACATATCTCCTATGCAATTTGAAGAAAGAGTGATCGTATCTGATGTGCACAAGAATCTAGGAGCATTGGTCAATGCTATGAGAGCATATGCTAAAGCCACAAAATCGAGTGTTCGATTCTAGATAGCAGAGAACGAGTGCATGGCTAAGGAGTTACAAGTGGCTAAGTAGGGAGGAGAATAGGCTATATCATCCACCAGGTAGAGTTGAAGAGAGCGATACTGGATGAAGTATCATCTCTCGAGACAGCCATGCAAATGTTGTATTCTGGATTTGGCACCGTGCATGAGTCAGTTGTTCATCTCAACAGTTGGCAGCAGTGTTGTGCTAGGAGAGCACACATCTTGTCAAATTTGCACACTGTTGTCGATCACATGCAAACATGGACAATGAGGTACAAAGGAGCCCCATTTCATTTGCCAAAGATGATGAAGCCAAAGGCAGTAGAGTTGAAGGCACACATCTGAAGTCAGATCAGGAACTATGACGAACTCCTGCAGCTCATCACCAATTTTCAGGCTTCACATGCATGGGTGTTCAAAAGCATGGATGTCATTTTGCACACACACGCGATCCTATCTATTGGCACACTAATCGAGGTGAAGTCAAAGAACGAAGTCCGACTGGAGCTGGACATGTACTTTGATGAGTTGATTTGCGTAGCCACCAACGCAGACTTGGAGATCAATGTAGACACTATGCATTAGCATGTTGTTGGCTTGACTGCACTCAAGACTATGATGCACATTTTATCATATGAGTTGGACATAGGTGCCAAATCAATGTACCCAAATGCAACAGAGGCGAGAGTTCACTCTCAGCAGGATGTCACCATTGAGAACGTAGACACTATAGCAGATTACCAAGCTTGGCATCAATTCGCCACTGCAATCACCACGAGGATGTCGAAGATTTGGTATTCCCACAGCTGTCTAAGTCTTAGTAATGTCTTGCATAGCTTTCTCAAGCCTATTTTGTTTCACATGGGTACCTGTGAAGATTTTAATGTAACATCTTGTAAAAGTGAAAGACCAAGTGTTGATAGTAGAATGTAACAGTCACATGGTAGTTGAAGAGTCATGAGGGTAGGTGAAGAGTCACAAAGGGGAATGTCAAGGGTCACCCCATCCTTTGCTATTTATAGAACCTCATAACCCATTGTACAGGCTTTTGGGAGCCAAGCTTCCTATAGGTGTATCTTAGAGAAATATTGGAGTGTATTGTAACGAGCCTTGGCTTCTCCACAGTGCAGAGCTAGTATATCTCTTTGGAGGAGAAGGCGGAAGTGACTATAATGTTCTATTGTTGGGACTAGTGGTTGGTCATAATTGTATGTATGATTGTAGCTTTCACTTTCTTAATATAACATAAAAAAGCACATTTCATGCATATGTTGTTATTGCATTTCAGTTATCTTGGTTACTCTAATGATATATGTATTTGTTGTTTACACATGTATGTATGGACTTCTTTATATATGTTTTTATGAATCTTATCAAGATGGGATGTTGGTTTAACCATCACTTTGGATCATTGGCTAGCCTTCTTTCTGGCTTGTGATGTATCTCTCTCATGCTTTTCCTTTCAAGTCATGTGTTGTCACTGGTTTCTAAGGGGCACACTCATACCCCCATTACGCGTGTTAGACCCATTCATGCACCTTCCTTGACTTGTTGCGCATGTCACACCCTTGCTACCAACAGGTAAATCTTAATCACCTTTGCATGCAACTGCGATCAAGGCGATATCGTACTACCCCACTGCTGGGACTCCTACACCAAATGGTCTGAGTTCTAGTTGGGACTTCTTACCGGGGAGATCCCCTGACATGTTGGCAGTTCCAGCACCATCAACAAGCTCTTTGATCTCACAACAATTTCATACAAGTTTGAATAAAAGATTTTAGAATGTCTACTTGATATGTTGTATATTTTTCCTATATTGTCAGAGCTTGGCCTTGTGTCGAAGATGATAGATCACAGCTATTCTTTTGATTGTGTTGCACGAGGGATTTCAAAGCTCCAACATCCATAAATCTTCGCTTCACTTCCATAAAGACTTCTTTTTCCCTTTGAATATCAAACCCAGGGGATTTTTTAGTAGTATTTCTTACTCACGTTGTTTCGACTTCCTTCTTCCCATCTGCTTTATCATTCCCAGTCGAATCTCCACTTCTTGTTACAATATTTATGTGAGGTTCATCGGTCCTTGGTTCCACAGTCATTATTTGGATGTTTTTTGTCGGCTGTTGGTTCCTTTTTTCTTGCATTTTTTCCATAAGTATCGGACATTCTTCAATTACGTGATCAAAATATTTTCAATACTTACACGTCATGGTAGGATTTTGACAGTGTCTCGCGAAGTATCCTTCCTAGCCACAATTATAGCAGATACTTTGTCCTTGTCCTCAACTGGCTCCACCACCTCGACCAGTACATCGACCTCGACCTTGATAACCACCTCAACCGATGTGCTATCCATGTTCCTCATGTTTCTCATGTCCACATTCTTCGGCTTGCATCCTGTTGTGTAGGTAAATCCCCTCTGCGGACAGAGGCAATCCCACTAGCTTAAATGGGGTCTAGCAACAATCAAACAAAGCTAACACGCAGGTTCCTTATTGCAAATTAAAGACCGATGATGAGGGCCTACCTCGAATCCAATGCTAGTATTTGTAGAAGAGTCGTCACTCCCATTCTTTCGCTCCAGCTGGTCACAATCCCCACAATCCTCGTGAACGGACACCTGCACATGCAAAGAACAACACAGATACAAGCATAAAATCCAAGAAATGCAACTATATATCAGTCAGAAAGGATATAACTCAAACATCATTATAAAGATAATAAGAGTGGAACCATAATGATAGTCGTCTATTATTATTGATAAACAAAGAAGAATACAACCAAGTTCTGACGTCAAATCCTCCTTTGGCTGGGTGATCAGCAACACATGCCTTGCAAAGATTGTTGGGAATGGGGAACAAGCCTCTCTCTCCTTGGTTACTTGGACAAGGACTTCCTCATTAAAGATATAGCCTTATGGGGATGAGCAAGGCCTCTTATAGCATGAGCTTAGCAATTCTCAGACTTTGGGACTTAGAATTTGGAGCTTGAAGAGTAGAATTACTAACTTGCTTGTCAAAGGAAAAAGGACAAGCTTATATAGAGAGAGGAGAAGGAGATAGGATCATCCACAAGATTCATGGGATTGTCCTTATCATTAGGAAGCTTCCATGAGAGGTGGAGAACTACTTCCCATCTATGGAGATTCGAAGCCCAACTCAACTAACTCAAACTGGAATCAGTTCATGAATACGTTAGGAAGAACCTTCGCAAGTTGGTTTGTTAAAAACTTTACCAAACTGGGTTGGCGCGAGTGCGACTCTGAGACAGAGCACTAGCTGGCGCGCCCTCTTTGGAGGATTTCCCCCATTGGCACGAGTGATACACTGTGGAACAGCGCCAATGGAAAAAGGGCTATTTTTATGGGTATTCTGCAAAAGGTGTCTTCAGGGCATATGAAGTACATACTCAAGGGGATACAATGCAGGTGTTTTCAAGTTATGTCACTTCCCATAGGTCCCGGAATAAGTCCTCCAATGTGCGGGAGAAAGGGTAACAGGGATGGTGACAAATTACTGTGTAACACATCCTATATGCATCAGCACTTCGATCCATCATTAGTTCATAAGCTCTATAATTGTTTTCATCATGTCCCACCGATATGTAGAACTTGCAATACAGGTTCCTTGGAGTCTATACATACTTTTGCAATAGATAACAGCCTTCAGCTCGATGTTCACCCCTATTTTTACATATCTCACACCATAAGTTGGATCTTGGATTCAAAGGATTCGATGCTCCACTATCCATGTAGTTTCTAAACAGAGGACATTGTTCCTTAGAATTCCTTCTCCTTTACACTTTGTGCACCATACTTCTTCTCGAACTTCTTTACTTTTCTTCATATCTTGTATCTGCAGAGTCAAATTTACCAGCTGACGCTGGATCTACTGCATACCTGCATTAGTATCCCCTATTGACGAAGCTTCTAACTTCAACGTAAGTTCTAAGGATTTAGCTTGAGTTTGTATCTTCTGTTGTGACAAAGGAAATCTTATATGTGGAAGCAGCGCAGCTATAAACCACTCTTTATGTTGTTGCGGAGCTATTTCGAAGCTCACATGATCCAATAGTATCTTAAATCTTTGATCAAATTCCCAAACAGACTCAGTAAGATTTTGTTTGATTTCTTTTAGCTCTGTGATGCACTGCGACTCAGACTTTGGCTTCTTGAATTCTTTTATCAGCGTTGTTTTAATGTTTGCAAATGGTTTGTCCTGATTTATCAAATACTTCATGTACCATGTTAGCACTCTATCCTGAAATGTTGTAACAAGCTGCACTTTCTTCATATTTTCATCATGGACCTGCTTTGTTGTCCATACTGCTTCGCATAAGAACCAGAATTGCTTAGGATCCTCTGGTCTAGTCCCTTTAAAAACAAGCTTCTTAATATCATCGGCCATATTTCTTTGCAGTGGCGGAGGGGAGGGGGAGGGGGATGAGAGGTAGGGGGGTAGGACGGGTAGGGGGATGGAGAAAACCAAAAATACCCTTATTATTACTTGATTTTGGATTCGACAAAATTTTAGGTTGGAAGGGTGAATACTGCGGAGTTACTTTAGGGTTCTTAGGATGGTTTTCTTCACTTTCAGACTCACTTAACAGAGGGCTATAGTCAGCTTCTATAAAATTCTTTGGATCTTGGACACGAGATCTCTTTCTAATGTCTATTCTATATCTTTTCCACTTTATGTTGTTCCAATTTATTCTTCGGATCTTCTCCCAAACATAAGTAACTAATAATATTACTGCATTTGTAAAATCCCCTTTTCACACAAAAGCATCTTAATCCAAAGGTTCAACGATTTTAAGAACTTACCTTGCATTCCTTTTGAAAAAATTTCATTCTGCTTCATTATAGGTCAAAATCGAGTCTAATGTAACTTAGTAATAAACCCTCCTAAGATGTTATCAATCCATAAATCAATAGCTCTTGAGATCCTATTGTGAGTGTTCTTGAGTCATTGTATTAATTCAGGATTCCACTCCTTAGGTTTGTCTCCTTTAAAGCAGTATTTTCTCTCAGTCAGCCTTGATATACACTCGTATGGCTCGACATGAAATGAACCTAAGAATATTTCATATTGATATTTGAAACTATACTTCTCCAACCACCTCCTAGTTGACAGACGAGGGTTTCTATTCTCTTTTTCTGCAAATTCTCATTCCTTTTGTTCTACCAATCTTCGATTTATTTCTTTAACAGATGCCACATAAACATCCATCAAACAGATCCTACTCCAAACAATGAAACCATTTGTCGGCTTAGTTTGGGATGACCCAAGTTTAGAGTTTACTGCTCACCAACAAAACCCTCAACCATTGGCCCTCTCAACAACGACCTGTAAGCAAATCGCAGTCTCACCCGAAGTGATTATGGGAGGTTGCAAAACCAAGTTTCTACAGCCCAAGGGATGTTGCAATGTGGAACTTTTGTATTTTCCTTTTGCTCTAATACTTATAAATCACTTCGCATTATAAACATTAATGAATTATTATGCTGCAACAAGCTACTTCACATTCTTGAACTACTTCGCACTTATGTTTTACTTCGCAGAATCACATCTATCATTTAAACATAACATAAACATCCATAAACTTCACAGTACTTGAAATAAAGTGCACATATTAAGCAAATAAACACATGACACACATATTTTACTGTGGTTCATGCCAATGTGGGACTACGTCCACAAGAACTGTTACTTATAGTATGGATTTTGTACAATAAACAGTTCTTCCTTACGCACACAGTTACAGGGTGTCTACACACTAAGCTGCAGATGGTCTGCGCACTAAGCTACAGGCTATCTGTGCGCTCAGCTGCAGATGATCTGCAAATGATCTGTACACTCAGTTGCAGACCCAGTCCTTCGTGTATATAGCTACGAAGCCTTTCCCTTCCCCCGAAGTATAGATCAACATAATACAACCATAGACGCAAATTTCGATCAACTTCTTGTCTTTCATCTTTATTATTCATCCCTATATCTACTATTACATGACGGATTACATCGATACATTACCATGATTTTCCAAAATGCAAGGGACTATGGTCGAAACCATCAACTTGTACATTTTCAAAAAGGAAGGGGCTTCGTCGTGAAGCCCTTATGTTGCATGGTGACTTTGTTGCATGGTCTTTGTTGTGCTTCCCTACTTTGCTACATAATCCACTTCATACTCCACGGCATCTTTCCACTGCGCACTCCACAAAATTTGGGTTTCTTGCCCAAAATGTGGCCAAGTTGGGTTGCGCCCAACATAGAGCGCAGAGAGTTTTATTGTAGAGATTGTAGAGAAGTTATGGCTCTATTATAAAGGGTCTTTTAACTATTGCAAGCATATTCATTAGGGGTCAAAGCCTCTCTCGGAACTATGGTAATAAAATTTTGACATGGTTTTAATTAATTCTTATTCTTGTGTACTATTACCAAAATGCAAGATTATTTTCTCACGGCTAAAGTTTCATTTCTAGTTCTGATCTTCGTTCTAATGGTATTATGTTTGTTTGATATTATGCACTATTACTGTGTCATTGACATTTTACTGTTGAAACTTTGTTAAAGCTAACTTTGTAGGGTAGAATGAGATCGGAATCAATCTTAATTCATTGAAGTATTCTTGTGGTGACTGATAACTATTTATTATTCATTTGCAGGCTTATTTTTCTTTCACTTGTATTAGTTAATGTGAACTACTTCCTTTAATTAATACAAAATCATATGATGAATTATATCATCCTTTCCCCCTATTTTAGTTAACTTTGTCTCGGATTGGGAAAGGGCTATCCTGTTCTAGTTTGAGATAGGTTTTTCATGTTTTAAATTAGTTTTACATTTGCATCTTATTTTTGCTTTAAGCCCTCTCTTAAAGGGTCAAATAAATCATTTAATTGTGGCTTGATCAGCATATTCAATTGATCAAACCTTTGCATTGGTCTATTCCTTTAACTTACATCTTTAAAGATCGATGCAAAGGAAATGTAACATGATGTAATACAGGTGTAAATAGATTAATTATTAGTATTAGATTAGTTTTAGGTTAGTCTTAGATGACAGGGTAACTGAACCAGAACCACAATCTTCAATGGAGAAGGAATTTCTTTAAGTTTCCAACCGAGTGGTCTCCCCTAATGTTGACAGAGGACATTTTTGCCGATCAACACACTCACAAATGTGGGTGAAGGAATCTTCACTGCAGTTCATTGTCAACAATGGGAGCCAAAAGAACCCCATCTCAATAGAGGTAATTAACTAGTTGGGCCAACTGACCACACCACACTCGCAACCATACACCGTCAGGTGGCTACAACAAGGATGAGATATTTGTGTTAACCAGCAATATCGCCTTCCCTACAACATCAAGCCCTTCACAGATGAGGTATTGTATGATGTTACTCCTATTGAATTTTGTGATGTGTTATTAGGCCAATCATACTTGTGGAAGCGCCATGTTGTGTATGATTCCAGGCCTGGCATTGTTATTATTACTTTTGGGAGTAAGTTATACAGGATACCAGAGGTAGCCCCGCCTATTGACATCTCTTTGATCTCTTCTAAATAATGTAGTAAGATCATCTCCTAGACTGGGAATTTTTTTTACTTATTATTTTCTCTAAAATTAGGGGGAAGATCATTGCCGCATCCATGGCCCCTGGGAATGTTTCCTCCATGCAAAATAACCAGATGGATAAGGTTGTGGAAGAATATAGGGACATCTTATCCTCGCCCACATGGGTACCTTTGCATTTTCAAGTCAAGCATTCGATGATCTAACTCCTGAAGCACCTCTACCCAATGGGTTGATATCCTATCACTTTATTCTAATAATGAAGAAATCAAGTGGCAGATCCAGAAATTGTTGCGAAAAGGGCACATTTGACCAACTTCCTCACCTTGTGAGAGCTATATTGTAATTTTATAGAATAAGGATGGGACCTAGGGACTCTGCATTGTCTATAGGGCACTAAACAAAATCACTATCATGAATAGGTATCCAATCCCATGGATTGATGACCTTATTGACCAGCTCAAGGTGGCAAGGTACTTCAGCAAGATCGATTTGAAGTATGGTTATCACTGGTTCTAATAGAACCCATATATGTATGGAATACTTCCTTCAAATCTAAGGAGGGCCTTTTTGAGTTGTTGTTCATGCCCTTTGGGTTAGCAAATTCCCCTACAAATTTTATGAGACTGATGGATGACATATTGCGGCCCTTCACCAACTCATTCATGGTTGTAAATTTGGACGACATCCTCATCTTCAATAAGAGTTGGGAAGAGGACATACAACACATTCGGCAAATCCTTCAAACTTTGTGGCTGCAAAAACTATGTGCCAACCTGGAGAAATGCACCTTTGGCATGAGTTAGGTCCAATATTTGGGTTACATCATTGATGAGCAAGGTGTGCATGTGGATTTGGCTAAGATCTAAGTCATTCAGGATTTCCTAGCCTTGACCACTCTAACAGAGCTTCGTAGCTTTTTGGGCTTTGAAATTTTTTATCGGAGGTTCACGTTGGGATTCTCTCATATCACTTGGCCTCTAAGTCAAGTTACCAAGGGTGGACCGAAAGAAATTTTTTCCTGGTCTGAGTCCCAAAAAAAGGCATTTCTTGAGCTAAAGCATCGCCTTTTCTTTGCACTAGTACTCACATTTCTAAACCTGCAACAACCATTTGAAATTGAGACAAATGCCTTCAATTATGTTATTAGTGCAGTTCTCACCCAGCAAGGGCATCTGGCGGCCTATTACAGTGAGACACTTTATGATACAACTCAGAAATACCCCACCTATGGTAAAGAGATGTATTTCATTGTGCAGGCTTGCCAACAATGGAAACATTACTTTATGGGGAAGGAGACAGTTATCCACCCAAATGACTATCCTCTTCAATTCATATATACACAAGGGAAGTTACAAAATGATCACCATTATAATTGGTCCACATATCTACAAAAATTCCATTTGAACATAAAATACAAGAAGGGAAACGCCAATCATGTTGTAGATTGTCTAAGTCGGCCCCGAGTTCTAGCAATGATCGTTATTCTCAACACTTGTGCCCATGAGACCTCTGAATGGCCGCAACTATACAAAATGATCTAGAGTTCACCACCACATACTATATGATAGTGGATGGCAAGAAAGTACCAGACTTCCACATCCAAAACACATTATTATGCTACCTAGGCCACCTTTTTATTCCTTCAAGCGAGCATGCCAAGATAATTTGGGAGGCACAATACAGTTGGGTCATAGGACACTTTGGTGTGGAGAAAAATGTGGTGGTACTGCAGAAATCTTTTTATTGGCCAAAACTCCAACTTGATGTTGGAAAATATATCAAATCCTACACTGCTTGTGCCACTTCCAAGCCAACCAGAAAGAAGCAAGGTTTGTATAATCCTCTGCTTACTCCCAGCTAGCCCTAGGAATCCATTTCCATGGACTATTTAGTCTAGCCTCCCTTCCATGAAGCATGGTAACAACTGTGTATTTGTGGTTGTGGATATATTTTCTAAGATGATTCTTCGAATGAGTGTGGGTACATTTTGGGATCTCAAAGACCATTATATCAGTTCAGGGTAACAGGTTCATGAGCACATTTTTTTCAAGCTTGTGGTCATTATTGGATACCAAGCTCAACAATTTGATTGCAATCCATCGTAGACCGATGGCCAGATAGAGGTCGTCAACAGTATGATAGTGCACATACTACACATGTACAAATCTAAGCATACAAAAACCTATAATCATAGCCTTCCCTATGTGTAGCATATCTATAACAGAGATCCCCATAGCTCAATTGGCCATGGCCGCTTTCGAGTGGGTCTTGGATTTAAACCATTGTGTCTGATTGATGTTGCCATGCCTCATGCAATTACACAAGAAGAATACACACATGTACAGTCTGAGGCTAATAAAGAAACAAAGTTTATTGAATGCATCCAACACATCCACCAGTAGGTTCATGAGACCTTGGATAAAGCCTATGCCAAGTACAAACAACTGCATGATTAGCATTAGGTGCCATATAATTTTCAGGTGGGGGATAATGTTTGGTTGCATTTAGAAAAATAATGTCATATCAGAGTCCATTGGAAGCTTTTACCACTCCAATATGGGTCTTACACCATCACCATGTTTGTGGGAGACAACACTTTCAAGCTCAAAATTCCCTCATTCCTTGGCCTACACGTCGTGTTCAATGTGGACCACCTTTGGCCATGCTTTCCACCATTATTGGACACATCAGATATTGCTGAGTAGCTAACATGAATGGAGCTCAACCCATATTACATGGAATAGGACACGACTGATTGGATCATGGACACATAGATTAAGAACACTTTCCAGCAAAGGATCCAACTGTATCAGGTTGTCAAAATTGGCAAACTCTTGCACAAAGGCGAGTGCATCACAAGGGACTAAGTTCAACAAAAGTTTCCCCATATCATGGAGGCACTCAATGCAATGGGTACCATTGATTCCTAAGGGGGGAGGACTGATCTAGGTGGATATTGGTGGCCACCTGCCTATTCCACTTGGACCCTTGACATTGTTTCTTTCATTTTACTTAATTGTAGAAAATTTTACTATTTTTTGCAGTTTTTCAGGTCTTAAACTTCTAGAGCCATTTTGAGGCCTTAAACAATTTTTTTTTGAAAAATGCACGAAGCCCATAATTCATGGGCATAAGGTATTGTGCATGCCGAACAAAGATCATATGGTTGAATTACGACCCTGGCAAGTTGGCGTTCCAACTAATCCTAGTGGTGCCTGCAAACTTTTTGCACTTCATCTCTTAGGGTTGGGTTTTTGGATGCTTAAGGTAGAATATCCACGAAATTTTGATCTGCTAACATGAGAAATCTAAAACAAAATTTCTTCTCACATAAACATAGAATTTATCTACTAGATGCAGCAGAATAGGAACATAAATAAATCATTTTCAAATGTTAGCAAAACACATTTTTTTCTTCTAGGGAACCCAACTAGGAAATCTCTCCACTTGTTCTAGATTTTTATTGATAGGAAAAATTGAGCAATTGAGATCTTACAAAGTACAATTGTTTCAATCTGAAAGATACACTTCTCTTTTTTGCTTGTTCTAAGCTTGAAACCTTTGCAAGTTTGTTGATCTCTGCTTTCCACTACCAATATGTGCACAAGCTTCTCTTGCACACACTTCCTCTCATGAGCTCCATGCACAAACTTGTGCTTCCTATTGCTTGGTCTCACCAACACTTTCTCACCAAAATGATGATTAAGCTTGTGCCTTCACTCCTCCTTTTAAAGGAAAATTGAATGGTTAAAATTAGTGAGTTTTCTAAATAAGGGATGATTTTGAGTTAACTGCTCATGCAACTTGTCCTATTTCAATTCAACCACTTGAAACTCAATCACTTGCATTATTCCTCAATTAACTCACACTAGAAAATCAAGAATTTGGCCTTCAATTTCAACACCTCAGTTAACTACCACCTAACTTTTCCTATTGTTTAGGGATTGATTCCTAAACTATAGGAACTCATCCTAATTTATAGGGAATCTCCTAATTTTTAGGAAAACAAATTGTGCACAAGAAGGAACTCATTTTGACTCCTATGATTAAAGCACAAATAAAGGAACCATTTTCTCGTTAATATTTTAACATTTAAGGTTTTCCCATTATCTCTCAATAATAAAAAGGCCTCCAAGCCTCAGTGTAACATAGTTCAGTAGCCATGTAGTCATCACATCCCTTCTTAAAGTTAAGTTATCATCGACCGATCTAGTTTTTTTCCATTATGCATGAAAATAGTTTGAATATTTTTTATTAATGATTTGAAGTTCAACTTTCATTGTACCTCTATGGTTCTGTTTAAGTTTATATTTCATTTCATTCCTGAATAAATCTGGATCAATGATATCAAATCAGTCTACACTTTCTTTGTTTTTCAGTGCATGTATCCAACGAGGTTGGGGTATAAGGAGTTAGGACCTAAACTATTTGAAGCCTTGCAAGGTTGGCCTCACTAACCCCGACGACCTCCCATGGCAGAAGATAAGAAAGACGAGGGAGCAGGAGATACTTTCAAAATATTGCTTGAAGATTCCCTTGAGTGACAAAGGAATGAGATGATGAAAAAAATTTCCCAGATCCTTCGGCAGCTATTAGTGAGCAAAGCATCTTCATCCAATAATCACCTTAGAGGCACCACCCCTTTTAAGTTACAAGTTAACTTTAACATTCCTATATTTGACAGCCTGATAGATGAAAATGCCGTAGATAAATGGTTAAATCTACTGGAAGGATGTTTTTTGGTTCATGATTTTTTCAATAGGGAAAAGATCACTTTTTCACTCCTCAAATCCACTCCCCATGATAATAACTAGTGAGAAACGTATTGTGAGCATAGGGGTGAGAAGGAAACCTAATTGTTTTAAGTCACACTGACATGGAATTCTTTGTAGGACATCGTCAAGGAACATTATTACCATGTCAGGAGCTATGAATATAAGTACATAAAATGGACCACACTATGGCAGAGAAGATACTAAGGCATGCTAGAGTTCACAAATGTTTTTCATACCCTTCACACGAAGTTGGGTATCAAGGATTTTGGGTGACAGCTAGTACTCAAGTACCATAGTTTCAGGATGATATGGATTCCCCGGACATCTCCTCACTTGGTGTTACATACCAATATGTTTTCAAGATCAAGCAAAAAATTCAATAAAAAAATAGATATTTTGGATATACAAATATGAAGTAGGGGAAAGGCACCCCCAAACTGCAAAAAAAAGGAGAAAGCCAAGGCAGGGTGACCCATGATAACCCATAAAATTTGCAAGAAAATAATAGCACCATTAAGATGAATAAGGATAGATGAAAGTGGTGTGAGTTCCACAAGAGCCCCACCCACAACATAAGTGAGTGTCGCACCAAGCAGTCACTAGTGGTCGAGCAGAAGGCTTCAGATTCATATGCATGTTC
Organism: Pinus taeda; assembly: GCA_000404065.3. NCBI lineage: Eukaryota > Viridiplantae > Streptophyta > Pinopsida > Pinales > Pinaceae > Pinus > Pinus taeda. The sequence goes on from APFE031353689.1 coordinate 56,585, forward strand.
TAACTCTGACTCAGAACTTGACAAGGGGAATGAAAAAAGGAAGCAGATTATCAATGTGGAGCCTAGCGCCACAGTTGCCACCACCAAGGTCCATAATATTGAGCCTGAAGATCCAAAGGAAGGGGAGCGTCTCTTCCACTCACAGATGTGAATGAAGGGATATGAACTGTAGTTAATTGTTGACAGCGAGAACCAAAATAACCTCATTTTAGCAGAGGTCATTAAGTGATTGGGCCTAACTAACACACCGCACCTGCATCCATACACCATCTTGTGGCTCCAACAAGGAGGATATCTTCACGTCAACCAACAATGTCACCTTCCCTACAACATCAAGCCCTTCATGGATGAGGTAATGTGTGATGTTAATCCTCTTGAAGTCTGTGATGTGTTATTATTATTTTCATACGTGTGGAAGTGTCATGTCGTGTATGAGTTGAAGCCTCACGCTCTTATAATTACTTTTGGCAGTAAGCTTTACAAGATAATGGAGGTAGCACTGCCTACCACCATCTCTTTAATATTTTCTAAGAAATCTAGTAAGATCATCTCCCAGACCAGGAAATTTGTTTTCTTTCTAATTCACTATCAAATTAGGGGGGGCCCAAGAAGCGTTCCTCCATGCAACAGAAGCAGGTGGATAAGGTCGTGGAAGAATATAAGGATATCTTCTCCCCATCCATAAGAGTACCTTTGCACTATCAGGTCAAGAATTTGATTAATCTGACTCTCAAAGAACCTCTACCTAGTGGGTCGATATATCATCGCTCTATTCTAGAAAATGAAGAAATCAAGCCGCAAATCTAGGTGTTGTTTTAAAAATGGCACATCTGACCAAGTTCCTCACCTTGTGGGAGCCCGATTGTACTTGTACAAAAGAAGTATGGGACCTGAAGACTCTACATTGATTATTGGGCACTAAGCAAAATCATTTTCATGAACAGGCATCCAATCCCATGAATTGATGACCTTATTGACTAGCTCAAGGGGGTCAAGTACTTTAGCAAGATCGATTTAAAGTCTAGTTATCACTAGATTCCAATAGAACCCACAGATGTATGGAAGACCACCTTCAAATTTAAGGAGGGCCTTTTTGAGTGGTTGATCATGCCTTTCGAGTTCAAAAATGCCCCTATATATTTTATGAGAATAATGGATTACATCTTGCGTCCCTTCACCAACTCATTCATGGTTGTATATCTGGACAACATCCTCATCTTCAGCTTGAGTTGGGAAGAGAACTTACAGCACATTCGGGAGGTCATTCAAACCATGTGATAGCACATAATATGTGCCAACTTGGAGAAATGCACCTGTGACATGAGCCAAGTCCAATATCTGGCTTACATCATTAATGAGCATGGTGTGCACATGGATCTGACTAAGGTCCAAATCATTCGGGATTCGCTAGCCTCGACCACTCTAATAGAGCTTCACAAATTTTTGGGCCTTTCCAATTTTTATCAGAGGTTCGTATTGGGATTCTCTAATATCACTTAGATTTTAAGTTAAGTTACCAAGGGAGGAGCGAAAGCAACGCTTTCCTAGTATGAGTCCCAACAAAAGGCATTCATTGAGTTGAAGCACCACCTTTCTCTACACCAGTACTCACATTTCCAGAATTGCAACAACCATTTGAAATTGGGACAGATGCCTCTGACTATTTTATTGCTGATATTCTCACCCAGTAAGGGCATCCAATGGCATATCACAGTGAGACACTTTCTGATACAATTCAGAAATATCCCACTTATGATAAAGAGACATATTCCATTGTGTAGGTTTGTCAAAAATGTAAACATAAAATTATGGGGAAGGAAACGGTGACCCATGGAGATCACTAACCTTTTCAGTTCATACAAACACAAGGGAAGTTGCAAAATGATTGCCATCAGAAGTGGTCTACATATTTGCAATAATTTCATTTGAACATTAAATATAAGAAGGGAAACACTTATCATGTTGCAGATTGCCTCAGTCGATCCCCATATACATCACTGACCACTGTTCTCAAATCTTGTGGCCACGATATCTCTAGATGGCGACAATTATACAAAAATGATCCAAAGTTCACCACTGCATACCATATGATAGTGGATGGAAAGGAAGTACTAGACTTTCGCCTCCATAATGCATTATTATTCTACCTGGATACCTTTGTATTCCTTAAAGCAAGCGTGCCAAGATGATTTGGGACGAACACTATAGTCAAGTCGCAGGACACTTCGGTGTGGAGAAAACTATGGCAATACTACAGAAGTATTTTTATTGGCCAAAACTTCAACAAGATGTTGGAAAACATATAAAATCCCACATTGTTTGTGTCATTTCCAAGCCAACCATTAAGAAGCAAGGGCAGTACACTCCTCTGCCTACTCCCATCCAGTCTTGGAAATTCATCTCCATGGGCTATCTGTCTGGTGTCCCTTCCACCATGTACAGTAATGACTATTTATTTGTAGTTGTGGATAGATTTTCTAAGATGGTTATATTGGTGGTCTGAAAGAAGAATATAATAGTTGAGGATGCTGCCAAAATCTTATTCGAACTAGTGTTGGTACATTTTTAGATCCTGTAGACCATTATAACATATCAGGATAGAAGGTTCCTAAGCACATTATTGTCAAGCCTCTAGTCATTATTGGACACCAAGCTCAATAAGTCGATTACATTCCATCCCTAGACTTATGGCCAGACATAAGTCATCAACAAGATGATAGTGCACATACTACGCATGTACAACTCCAAGCATCCACAAACATAGGATCATAGCCTTCCCTATGTGTAACACATCTATAACAGAGCTCTCCATAGCTCGACTAGTCGTAGTCCCTTTCATGCGGGTCTAGGGTTTCAACCACTGTGTCTGATTAATGTTGCCATGCCTCATGTGACTACATAAGCAAAATATACACATGTATAGTCTGGGGCTGATGAAGAAAATAGGTTTATTGAACAAACCTAGCACATCTGCTAGCAGGTTCACGACAACTTGGATAAAGCTAATTCCAAGTACAAACAACGACATGATCGACATTGGGTGCCACATAAGTTTTAGGTGGGCGACAAATTTAGGTTGCATTTGTAGAAATAATTCCTTGTCGAAGCCCATCGAAAACTTCGACCACTCTGATACAAGCCTCACACCATCACCAAGGTTATGGTAGACAATTATTTTGAGCTCAGCATGCACCCAATGTTCAATGTGGACTGCCTTCGACCATACTTTCCACCATTGTTGGACACAACAGATATTATTGAGCAACTAACATCAACAAATCTCAACCCAAATTGCATGGAATAGGCCATGAATGATTAGATCATGGACACATATATTAATAACACTTGCCAACAGAGGATCAACCTATATTGGGTTGTCAAATATGGCCAACTCTTGCACCAAGGCAAGTGGCTCACCAGAGACCAAGTTCAACAAAAGTTCCACATCTCATGGAGACACTCAACACAATGGGGACCATTACTTATTAAGGGGGGAGGATTGATCTAGGTGGATATTGGTGGCCACATACCTATTCTACCTAGACCTCCAATACTGCCTCTTTCAGTTTCCTTAATTGTAGCACAATCTACTATTTTTGGTAGTTTTTCGGGTCTTAAACTTTTGAAGCCATTTTGAGGACCTAAACAATTTTTATTTTTTTTTAAACACACCAAGCCCATATGCCATGGGCAAGTGTTTTCCTGGAAAAATTTTTGTCTTCAGATAGATATTTCTAACAAGGTATCTTGCACGTCAAATGGAGATCATATGGCTGAATTATGACTTTTGGGAGTGGGTGTTCCAACTAATCCCAATGGGGCCTACAAACTTTTTCCACTTCATCTCCTAGGGTTGGGTTTGTGGATGTTAAATGTTTTCCCATTATTTCTCAATAATAAAAAGTAATATGAGCCTCATTTTAATGTAGTTCAGAAGGCATGTAGCCATCACATCTCTTTTCACAGATAAGTTACCATCGCCCGAGATAGTTTATTTCCATTCTGCAAGTAAATGGTTTGAGTATTTTGTTATTAATGAATTGAAGATCAGTTTTCATTGTAGATCTATGTTTTTTCTCAAGTTTATATTTCATTTTATTCTTGCATAAATCTGGATCATTGTCTTTCTTTTCTAACTCCTTTCTCATAGAAACAAATTCAGCCTCTACATTTTCACATCGACCCTCTCTTTCTTTTATTTAGTTGGCCATCACATCTTCAATTCTTTTTGCTTCTTCGAATTGGGTCTCAAGCTAATGATTTCTTCTTTAAGATCATTCTCCTTTTCATCAAAAAATTGTATTAATATTTTCTAATCCCTATTCTTAGTTATTAATCTTTCTATTCCAGCAATTAACTTCTCTATTACAACTAGGGTTGAATCAAGTTAGGCATTTAGGATCACCATTCAATCACAATCATTATCATCTTGAATATTCAACGTAGAATGGCTACCATTTGAACCATCTAATGCATAACTAAGAAAAATATTACAATCATTCTTACCTTCATATCTACTTTGATGCATTACATTTAGTTCTCTGGTGCCTTCATTTTGTTATTTGTCTTCTTGATTATCTATTGTATTCACACTAAGGGGATGGATCTCATATGACTGAGAAAAATTATTTTAAGATCCCTTCTTCTCTTTTTTTTTTTTCTTCTTCTCTTCATTGTTGTTGTTGATATCTCCTTCATATAGCACCTGAAATCTATCCCATATATCCTTTGCAAAATTGAGATCCATTACCTTCTCAAGATTAGCATTGTGAAGATTGTTGTAGATTACACATTTTTCTTGGGCATTCCATTATTTCACTTTCTTTGTAGAGGAATATTTTCCCTAACCTTCACACACTATTTTCCAGATATCATATCCAAAGACTCACAACTAAGTCTTCACCTTTTATTTCCATACCTGATAGTTTGCAGTGCTAAGCAGAGGCACACATTGATGATTGATTAATTTTTTTTTTTACCAAATCTACCTTCCAACAATCAAGTTTCACCTTGAAGAACCCACCCTGATACCAATTGTTGGGAGCTTAACAACACTGAAAGGGGGCTGAATCAATATTGTGCTCAATTGATTACCAATTACAACTTTTTCCTTTTCTTTACAACAATTATGTAAACCATTAATTAACAACACCAAATATAATCAGTAGAACCAAATATATCATATTAGACAAACACATTCGTAAACCATGAGTAGCATATAGAACAACAGGGCACATAAAACATGAGAGAAACACATAAACCACCATCAACACATGAGGACACCAAATATTAAGTGGAAACCCTTCTATGAGAAAAGCCACTGAATGTTTGACTTCTTCCTCTTCTTATATATAATCTTATTTTATATCATATATTGCCACCCACCAATATGCAATCATGGAATTGCAAGATCTACAAGCACCCGCTCACTCTAGGCCACAACTTGGTGGAAGCACCCACTTCCACAACTATATGCAGACACCCATTTGTTGGAAGCATCGACCCCCGGTAAGCTACAAGCAGCCACTTTCTTGGAAGCACCACTCCCAAATGGATTTACAAACATCGATATACTAGAGGCATTAACCCCCAAATAGTTTCTTAGATACCCACCTGAAGGAAACTACTACTCACTAATGAACAAGTCACCACCTCCCCTGAAGGCATCAACCTTCATTAACCATAGTGTACCTTGATGTCATACATTTTCACACTAGATCCACCTCTCCTCAATCACAACATATAAACATCAAACCTCTCTACAATATAAACCTTTTCTCAATAACCAAAATTTTTCAATGCATCAACGACACATCAAACTCACTCTCTATTCAGCATACATATCATTATCAAACCATAACAAAAACATAAATACATTAGTAATAACATCAATATGTACTCTAACTCTGATCATAAGCCCAAAGAACAATCTTTGTCTAACACAAGAAGCAACACATACTCTCACTCACAAACCCTAGCTCATCAACAACTTTGCCCAAAACATCAACATTGCCATGACAAATACATGACTTGTGACAATGCATGACATCTATATCAACATACAAACACAAGTCTTGGACTGAAAACCTATTGTAGCATCTACAACCACCCTCCAAAATTTTTCCTTAGCCTGTTTTGGAGCCTCCTTACCAACCTTACACAACACTCTGTCTTGCTTCATCAAGTACTCAAGCTTCAATGATTTCCTCGCACAAAGGCAGCCTGTCGAACACAGTCGATCTATTCCCTTCATAGGTTGCTTACCAAGACTTGGTCCAGCTGTAGGCTAAGCAGCTTCCTCTTGAAAATTGTGCATTCCTGGAGGGCAACCAGCCTTTCCCTCCAGGAATTGTGCAATCCTCCCTGATAGCTTACTGATCTTCTAGGATTGCGCAATCTTGCTAGCCAACCCTGCCAGCAAGAATTGCGCAATTTTTCCCACCAACAAGCAGTCAGCTGTTGGGCCTAGAAATTGTGCAATCCCCTTGGGCAGTCATCCCAACTCACAATCAGGAATGCGCACTTTTCCCAAGCAGTTGAGCACTGGCATGCATGGACAGTCTGGTTCACCAGTTCCACTCGTGACCAAGGAAACTTGACTTGCATGCATGCATGACTTGATCTTCCCAAAATAGGAATAAGCAACATGCAAAAGGTATCCCATGATTCATGGATCTATTTTTAGCAATCAGGGATTACATGCAAAGTTGTTTTAGAAGTTTCCCTCCATGTGTCGCCTTTTCCTAGATTTGTGGCATGCACTTCTTGAAACCAAACTTATTTATTCGATGCATCATATCTCATTCATTCACATCGATCTTGGAGCTTTGACATCCCATAACACATCTAGGACTCTTCGACACATCCGGCTCAGCTATTCACGGGTAAGTCACCTCAACTTGTCTTTTTCAGTATTTCTATCACCTTTTTTGTATTCGCTTGTGTGAGTTTTGTTTTCTTGATTTCTTTGAATGCTTGATTTCATTTACATATAGTCTAGCTTATTTGAGCTTTGTTTCAATTTTCATTGCTATCTCACTGCTGTCGCATGCATGAAACTGTTTTGCACGGACGTTCGCCCAACTAGCGAACGGCCTCACCCACATGCATGTTGATCTGTTTTCTCAATCTTCCATTCATGTTTTGCATGCACTATTTATCACTTCTGCTATCACTTAGTGTCGCCATGCATTTCATCGACTTACTTTCTTTCAGTTGCCCATTGGCGAGTCGGGCCAACCTTAACATGGTCTCTACCTTCACCAAGGCTTCATTGCATAAGCTGGAGAAGGAAGGCTCAACTTCCTCTCTAGATTTGTACATTATGGCCCAACACTGACCTCCTGGACTAAATTGTGCATTTCTGGAGGTTAGTGGTTGCTTGGCCCAAAAATTTTCACAAAACTGTCCCTGGGCCAGCAGTTTGTCCTAACTAGAATCGCGCATTGCGCAATCCCAGCAACCAACTGCCCAACTACATTGCGCATTTTGTAGATCCAACAGCTATTTCAACCCCCAGCCAGTCCAAACTACCTTTTGAGTAGTTCTGGTAGCCATTTACTCAGCCTCCCAGGTATGTGATGTGACCTTCCCCAGATTTGCTTTGTTTTCACTGACATATTTCTTGCCATGCATGTTGCTTGTTTCCAAATCTTTTAGGTGTTCATCTGTCTCAATGGCTTCCAAGAGAACATGATCCCAAGACAATGACGGTGTTGCAGTTGGAATAGGAGTTGAACAGGTGTCCTCTAGCATGCTAAACTATGCAAATACGAAGCTATATCTAGAAAAGGACATCAAACTGAAGTGGCAAGAGGTGAATGAAACATTCATAGGTACTTTTGGGGAAGAACTTGGAGACCGTTAGGTGTATGTGAACATTCATAAGTCCAGCCTGTACCGGATTGCATGAAAATACCCCACGTTCCCATGTGCAGATATGATTCACTAGATTGTCTCCCACACTAACCCCGAGACGATGACCTTGAACAATGTCAGTGGAACAAAGCTTTCAACCTTTTGGGCAAAAGACTATGATGACATGTATCATATGGATGATCCCATGACTATCATGACCCCTGCATTCATCTTGCCCAACAGCAGAGGCCACTTCAGAGATATTCTGAAGGATTGGGTAAAGGAGCTAGCTCGTTTCAAGATGACCCGTAACCGGATCTATAAGACGAATATATTGAGGAAGGCATACCAATACTTTGTCATATTCACATGTTGATTGAGTGGCCAAGAAATCACTGGGACCTTCCCTTAGAGTTGGGTGGTCGTGTTGGACCAACTGGCCAGAGAAGGAAGACCATGCAACTAGTCCAGCATACTAGCTCATCGGCTGAAGGAGCAAGTCACGAAGGCTCAACAGTCACCCGAAGGCATGCATGCAAAGATTTATATGTCTGCCTACATTCTAGATGTAGTCTATGCCCGACATGAGTTCTCGGGCTTAGAGTGGGCATGGTCACTGGTGGAGGCTATTGTGAGCACATATTTCAAGCTATTCTCTCAGTGCAACTTCAAAGGAGTGATCAAATGGATGTCTGACCATCTTGTCACCCCATTGTATAGGTTGATATTCAAAGGATCCACCCTTCATGTCAGAAGAAGTGATGAAGAAATTGTTAAGAATTGCAGATTGGTATGCCTCACCGAACGACACTTTCATCTGAGTGTTTAGTGCGGATAAGCCTCTGCATGTTCTTCCAAATTTTTCTTTGGATGTGCTTGTCATGCAAGAAGTAGCGTATCATGTCTCAGCAAGATTAACAGCTAGGCTACAGTGGAAGAAGAAGGTACCTTGGCCCACTCTTCCATTGTGGATTGGGTATATGAAATCAAGAGCATCAAGCAAGTGTATGTTGAATCTGAACAAATGAAGAAGTACTCGTTTGACCTCCGAAGCTTCAACCCGTATGACCCACATTACACTGTCAAGGATCACTGCATGAGAGTTCAGCTCAATTGGATCCATAGGGAATTTCATTGGGCCGAGGAAGACTCATGGAGGTATTGTTACCATCATTCCAAGCCCAATGAACAGGTCGGTTTCGCCATAGAATGGTTAGCATGGCAGCATGATGCAGCACCACAGAGAACACCAATAGTAGTAGTAATAGCAGAGGCAGCAAAGCCAAGCATACCGATGCACGACAAAGGGAAGAGAAATATTGTTGACCGCATGGAGGAGGAACAAAGCTACAAGTTTCGAGCAGATCCACTTGTAGAACAAGTAGCTATGGCTATTCAACATAAGAGGCAGTAGCGCGAAAAGAGAATAGTGCGAAGGTAGAGAGATAAGAAGGGACTGGAAGAAGCAGAGAAGGAGTTGCATGAGCTGAGGGAGCAACTCTGGAAAGAACAAGAGTTGTGCCAATAGAAGAAGGAAGCGTGGCAGCAGCAGATTCAGCAAGGGGTGTATCACATGAAAACAGATGAAGCAGCGCCCATACAAGTAGTTGATTCTTCTGAACAACTAGCATCAGGCGAACAAGGTGAGCCCTTGCAGGGGCAAGAACAGGCTTTATAATAGTTGGATGCAAACATGGAGCAGTCGGAATTGGAACAGGACATTGACCTCATGCCTCACCATAGAGAGGTCAACTCGCCCACTGCAATGCATCTAGATGATGAGCAAGTCTCGAATGACCAAGGATGAACTGAGATCCTTGGTGGTCAACCGGAAGCAGAGATGCACAACAGCTCCTTTGATGAATCTCAACATAAAGTTGTGCAACCTAACAGAGTACCAACTCCGAAGGACGGAACATCCCCTGAGCAGGTTGAAGAACAAGTGATCATGATAGATGTGCACAAGGACCCAGCTACTTTGGCCGATGCAACTAGAGTGTATGTCGAAACCATTAGCTCTAGTGTTCACTTCCTCATAGTGGATAATGAGTGAATGGAAAAGGAACTACAGGTGGCCAAGCAGGGAGGAGACTTGGTGACAATGTCCACCCGAGCTGAACTGAAGAAGGAAATACTGGAGGAAGTGTTGTCCTTGGACATGGTTATGCGAGAATTGTACTCCAAGTTCAGTACCATGCATCAAGTGGTCGTTCATCTTCACAGATGGCAGCATCCATGTGCGAGAAGAGCTCACATCTTGAAGAACATACATGATGTCGTTGATAACATGTGAGCATGGACAATGAAGTATAAAGGAGCCTCGCTTTATTTGCCCAAGATGAGGAAGGCCAATGTGGTTGAGCTGCAAGCACGTATCTAGAGTCAGATCCGGAACTATGAAGACCTACCGCAATTCATCACTAGCATACACACTTCCCATGCACAAGTATTCAAGAGCATGGAGGATGTTGTGCACACATATGCGATTCCATCACTTGGGACTCTCACCCAAGTGAAGACCAAAAAGCAGGTCCAACAGGAGCTTGACTCGTACTTCAATGAGTTGATGCATGTCGCCACCAGTCCAAACTTGCCTATCAGTGTAGACATCATGCACAAGTATGTTGCTAGTCCAGCCACATTGAGGACATTGTTGCACATTCTTTTAGATGAGTTGGACAGAGGAGCCCAAGCAGTGTACCCGGATGCCATGGAGGCAAGGTTCATGTTCCAGACGGATGTCACGGCGGAACACACGGACACTATCAGAGACTATCAATCTTGGCACCAATATGTTACTATTGATCAGCATGAGGATGTCGAGCAGTTGGACTTCTATAGTTGTCTAAGTCAGAGTGGTGTCTAGTTTGGCTTGTTCAAGCCATTGTTCACATGGGTACATGTGCTTGGTATTGTTGAGTCATGTCAAGTGTAAGTTAAGTCTCAAGAGTGAATGTAACAGTCATAGAGTAGGTGAAGATTCATGAGGGTAGTTGAACGGTCACAAAGGGGAATGTCAAGGGTCACCCCACCCTTTGCTATAAATAGTCCCTCATAACTCATTGTATAGGCTTTTGGTCATTCAAGCTTCTACTAAGACTATCTTGAAGAAGGCTTGGACAGTATTATAATGCACCTTGGCTTCTCCACTGCACGGAGCTAGTACATCTCTTTGGAGGAGCAGGCGGATGTGGCTGTAACATTCTATTGATAGGCCTAGAAGGTTTACATGGTATATTGTATGATTCTGACTTACACTTCTTTATATAATAAAAGCTAGCACATTTTCATGCATATGTTGTTATTGTAGTTGGACTGCTCTGATTGCCTTAATGATATATGTTTTTTACCTTACGTACTTGTATATGAACTGATTTGTATGCAATTATATGAATCTTGTTGTTAATGTGTTGCGTATGTTGTTAATGTTGTCACTGTCCGTGTCGACTACTCTGTCGGACATCAGACTAACCTTTCTCTGAACCTTGTTATATCAACGTCACACTTGTATTGGACCGATTCATGAGTGTTGTTCGTGTTATCTTACCTTATATGTTGGGATTGTCGCATCCGTGTCGACTGCTCTGCTAGAAGTTGTGCATGTCCTTTGTGTGGTGTGCTCCTAGCCGAGTTGGGGCCGATCCCTTTCAACCTTGAACTCACCTTCACCTTCCTCTCCCTTTGAAGTGTTGGAACCTCTCATACTCATTCCTTGACTCACTGCATCAGTCACACCCTTTCTACTGACAGAGTTATATTACTTCCACATGTGCGACATCGTGGTCAAGGCATTACCTTACGACCCACTATTGGGACTCTTACACCAAACGGTCTGAGGTCTAATTGGGACTTCTTAATGGGGAGATCCCCTTGACATGTTGTTGGGTCTAGCACCTTCAACACAACCTCACTCAACCATAAACGTGATAGCACCTTAGTAGTAGCAATACTAACAACAATGTGACTCAACCATTACACTATAACGATCAAATCAATATCACATGACATATGACCAGCTACATCCATATTTTGTCTTTCGCAACACCTGATGAAAACACTAACTAGAAAACCCCCTGCTCCTTTGTCTATGTTATAAAAACAAGACACTTGTCCAAAGCATCATCACACTACAGCCACACAAAATTTATTCTAATCATGTCCATCACACAACACATGCAACTCACACAATCATATTAATTCTCTGCATACATTGGCATCACAATTTGTAGCATGCATAGTCCACTACAATGCTCAACTCACTCTTCCATTATCTCAGGTTACTCAAGCATTGCACAAGAAAACCAGTCACACTTATGATTGCACATTCCAAACTACCATACACATGCTATCTCTTTCCCTTGAATTACATTACATAGGTGTGCATACTCTCATTGCTCTATCTAACAAGTTGACCATGTACTATACTCTTGCTCATATCAGCCAACAATCTAGTCTCTTACCCAATCAACCGGCCATATAGAATGTTATGCTACAAGTGTATTTCATTCAAATCATACAACATACTTGATATCTAGTCATACTAGTTTTTAGCCCTACACAAGCACATGTATATTTTCATTTTTTGGGCCCTAATTTCATTATGTATAACCTTTGGTCGATCCATAACATAGAAAATTAAAAATAATTTTCCCAAGTACTAATTCAGATCAAAACAACACATTGAACTCATTCCACTAGTGTTGCATAGGAGCGTACACATTGCATCGATATACCAACAACTCTAGTCGACCAAGTCAAACCACTACTTCTGACCAAATCAAGCATTAATGACATTCCATTATGTCATTGGAGACTCAATCAAAAAATCAAAGTGACTGAATAAAATCACATTAATACCATGGGAAAAATCGTTGGGATATCTCATGGATTTCTTATTTCCTACTACACAACATAGAAATGGATTAACCATTGGTAATTTGGGATATAGACTCTATTTTTTAACTGGCAACCCGAGCTACCAATGCTACAAATGTAGATTTTCCATCCTTAACAGGTATCTATGACCTGATTTGAGGAAAACTAAAGTTTCTCCACCAAGATCCACAACCACCTTCAACACCTGCAACATTACACCTCTAAGCATCATGTCAAGCACCAAAACACATCAAACATGCGCCAGTCCAGCATGCACACATCCTATAGTTGTTGACATCAATGACCATCACACAACTAATTATATTGACATCAATTCCAACACCATGCTACAAACACTCTCAACCTAAAAATATGTATACCTTTGGTTTTAGAACATCTTAAATAAGTGATCCAACTCTTGAATTCTATCTCAATTTTCTCTTTGCTTGTCCTTTTCTTTTTTTTATTAATTGATTTTCCTATTCGTGCCATCTCTTTCTTGACCTTAAGAGATAATCTAGAATGGAAATATTTGGATGCCTTCATGGTGTCCTTTTTAGCTTTATTATATACCAAGGAAACTTATGAGGGAAAGGGATTTCGATTGTTGCTTTGGACCTCCCATAAATCTCGTTTTTACTAGACTTTAGGTTTGGGTTAGTGTTTAACCTAGCCACACTCTTAGACCAACAAAGGATGGAGGCTTCAAGTTGTAGGTGAGGCTAAAGTCTAAGATGGCGACTAATCAAACCAACGAGAGTAAGAGGTCTAAATAAAATGCAACAATGATGAGTCAAAGAAGAAATTTGAATCTTAGCTAGTGGAATGTAGCTCAATAATGAAACCCAATAACAATCAAACATAATCTAATTTGGTTTATAATTGAATCTGCAATTTGCAAGATAAGGATTGAAATAATAGAATTGGTAACAACTAAATCAAGAAAGAGTACCTCAAAAACCCATGAAAGAGCACCTAAAGAAGCCCCACAATAGTCAATCATTATAGACAGGGCACATAGGCCCCAAAAGACCCAAAGAGGGGCAGGAATACAACACAAAAACCAGCCAACTTTGAATAACTCGGAAGACACTAGGAAAACAAAACCCTCATCGTGAAAGGCAATTAAAAATGGGCAGAAAGATCTAGCAAAAAGAAGAAAAAACAAAATCCAGGCACAAGTCGTCTGATTAACTAAAAAGAGAGACCCATAAATAGGCCTCAAAAAAATGGGCCGCAAAATACAGTGAGAATATACATTGAAATCCATGTAGTGAGTTGTAGATGACTCTAGAGAGAGAAATGAGAGTGGCGAGATAACAAATATAATCCAAAGTGCACTTGAGAAGCGCAAAAGAGCAAAAAATAGGAAATGAGAATCAAATTGCTTTCCTGTAAATGCTTGATTTGATGAGGAATGAAAAATGGCAAGGAGAATCTTGAAAAAGGTTAGAAAAGAGAAGATGAATGTAAAGTTATATATGCAGATACTAAAAAGGAAAAAAGATGAGTTCATGCAAACAAGGAGAGAATAGTTAATATATTTAAGCAAGAATAAATCCAAAGCTTTTCTGGCAGGAACTGCAACCAAGAAGAAAATTGAAAATAATATTACAACCAATCAATGGTTTGATTATGCAAGGCAACTCTATGACAAAGAATCTGAGGTAGAGTCCCCCCCAGGATCAACACAAATTCAAAGCTCTTCACATTACAGGAGGTGGAGAATGGAATTAAGAAGTTGAAAACAAGAAAGGCAAAGGACTTGGTTGAACTTCAAGCAGAGTATCTAAAATGGGGAATGAACGCTCTTGCACCACACATCATGAAAATATTCAACAACATCATTCAGCAAGGATTCCCAAGAGACTGGACAACTAACCTAGCAATACCCCTTTTTAAAAGTGGAGATGTTAACAATCCATCCAACTATAGACAATTATGATCAATCCTTTGTTTGCAAAGCTTTTCGGTAGCATGGTAGAAGACAGAATTAGCAAGTGGGCAGAAGTAAAATAAAAGAGGGCAAGAGGACAAGCGGGTTTTAGGCTGAAACATTCTACAGTGGATCATGGCATCACGTTGAGACACATTGTTGAAAAGGTTTGGGAGGACAAAGAAGAAGTATTTTGCTGCTTTATTGACTTCAAAAAATCATTTGACGCAGTATCTAGGGATAAGTTGTGGCATAGAATGGAAGAACTTGAAATTCATGTGCTCTATAAAGCCATTGTCCATAGACTTTATGAAGAAGTGAAAGTCAAAATTATAACCTCAACAGGTATTTCAGAAAGCTTTAGAAGTGACATTGGAATCAAGCAAGATTGCCCTCTATCCCCCACTCTTTTTGGTCTATATATTGATAAACTGGAAGAGTGGCTAAATCTGCAAGGTGGAGATGGTGTTCAACTAGGGGAGTTTGTGATAAAGCTTCTTTTATACGCTGATGATATTGTATTGATTTCTAAATCGGCCCATGGATTGCAAATGCACTTATATGCCCTTGAGAATTTTTGTATGGGAATGGGGATGCAAGTCAATACTATCAAGACCAAAATAATGATTTTTTCTAATAAAAGGAAGTAGATCCAGGATACTTTCTTCTTTGAAGACAACATTCTTGAAGAAGTAGAGGCGCACAAGTATCTTGGGATTGATTTCAACAACAAACTCAATTGGGAGGACTACAGAAAGAAGAGAATTTTAGGAGGGTCAAAAGCATTATATGCTCGTCAAAACAGATGTAGAGAGGCAAAGTTATGGGATTGGAAAATGATTAAAGTGCTTTTTGTACTCCTAGTTTGTCCAGTGATGCTATATGGGTGTGAATTGTGGGCTAGCAGCACTCCCGTCTCAAAATGGAAACAAATTGAGAAAATCCAAAAACACTTGATCATGAGCAAGTTCAAAATAAAAAGTTCAGTACCTTATGAGATAATGCTGAGTGAAATAGGAGCAACTTGCATTGAAGCAATTGCTATGGTGCGGCTCATAAGATACCTAAAACGAATTGAACAAATGAGAGTAGGTAGATGGCCTAATGTTATCTTCAATGAAGGCATCAGTGAAATAAAGAAAACATGGATGAAAGAAAACTACACATGGATGCAAAAATGGGATATCTACCTCAATGCCTGTCCCACAAATAACAAGGAGCTAAAGGATTTTGTTATGGAGAAGTTTCGTAAAAAGGTATGGGGAAAAGAGCTGGGTAGAAAGAAGAAATATTACATTGAGGAATTCAACCCTATGTGTGATTTACAACAAAAAGAGTTCATTGGAGCTAGAATTTCGTGGAGGGCAAAGGTTCTTATTGCTCAATTAAGGACCAACTCACATAAACTTCGGTGTGAAACAAGACGGTGGAAAAGGCCTAAAGAAGCTTGGGAAGAAAGGGTGTGCACATTTTGCACGTCTGGGGGTGTGGAATCGAAAAAACATTTCATTTTGGAATGTGATGCATTCAAATACATCAGAGAAAGCTATAAGAACATGTTAGCATCAATTTCTTGGCATTGTCTTTTTAGCGAGGAGATTGTTGGAAGGTTGGGTCAGCTCATCATCAATTTGAATCAGAAAAGGACTGAAATTGCAAAGAGTGAAAAACAGGGACTTTAGTCTCGTGGACCTTAAAATATCATTTCATTTCATTTAAGGTGTTCCAGGACCCCATAGCATAACCCAAACCCAAATCTGGAAATGATAGAAATAAAACTCTGTAGAGAAGAAGACCACCCAACCACCACAAAAAAATCCCCTTCGAAAGATGACGAAACAACCCCATTGAGAAAAGGCATGAATAAGAGGTCAGCATTTGAAGACCGCTCAACCCTTCTCCCCCTCGACTCTTCCACTGTGAACCAAGTAGCGACATAACCAAGAGAGAACTGGGCAAGAAAAACTAGCCACAACGGTCAACTAGCAATGTCACGACAAATCTAGAACAACTCCTGCAAAGATTTGGATGACATTACAGAAATGCGATAGAGAGGCATGAAAAGGGCCAAGACAGCTAGGGTTTGATGCCCAAACCCTACTCCCTCAACTCTCCAATCAGTATTCCCCTAAGATAAGTCTTAATTAAGTTATTTATTTCTCTTTTTATATATTTATATAATCTATCTCTATATATATTTACACAACCCAGCTTAATATGGTGATTATTAAATTCCATCACTTCATTTACAAGTTTATATTTTTATGATTATCATGTTTAAATGATATTTTATTTTAATCATTATAGGCAAGGAAATTTGTCATTTATAATATATTATGCTTTTTAAAATTAAAATATTTTCACTTTTCGCATTTTAGGTTGATTTGTATGTAATAATTATGTATATATAAACAAGGGCTACATAGTAACTAGTGCCTTCCGTAGCTTAAATATAGATAAATTAAAAAATATATTATTTTATATATAATTTTTTTTAATTAAAATAAATAACTTATTAATAGAAGTATATATGAGTATCATAAAATCCCTTACACATATATACAAAATTGGTTTTCATGAATTTGAATTTTCTTTTATTTAGCATTTTCATGTGGAACTACAATGGCTAATGGCTATTACATTTTGAGTGAATGTAACACAACAAAAATCTTAGTTGCAAATGGTTAGCTTGAATAATCATTAATAATAATTACATGTTTTAAAAAATAAACTTTTCACACTTATAAAAGTTAACTTAAACTTATTAAATTCACATATAAATTAATTATGTATACATATATAATGCGCTTTTTTTTTCTTCATGTAATTTAAAGTGTTGAATGGAAAATGAATAATATTTAATTTCGATTTGAAAATATATCCATATATTCTAATAGTTCCCTATAGTAAAATTAAGTTAACAAACATATATAATAATCCACGACTCATAATAAAGATTGCAAATCTTATCAAATAATACTTTGACTATAGACTTACTATAGAAAACAGTCTATTAGGTCCATGGATTCATAGAGTATCTCAATGGATCCATGAGTAAGAATTATTGGCCAAATTATAGTGATTTCCACCAAAAACCTTTAATCTTAAAATATTAAAAAAAAAATAGTTTTCAACTTTATATTTAAAAAATAATTAATAAATATATTAATAATGAAGAAAGAAACACCATATCTAGAAATAAGTGTTTTTAATTTATGTTATATTGACTTCTCACTATTTTATAATTCAGTGTTCTGGAACCGTTATTAGTCCCTGTCATCTGGCAATGGCCAGGGACTATAGTAATCGATTATGCCCATTTTAGCATTAGTTCACATGTTTGTTAATCCCACTGATCACAATATAACCAAAGTTTCTCGACAAAGACCCATTCGCCATCCATAGTTTTTCGATAGATATTTATTTTCCTTCTTATTTGGCCTCTTCCAGAGGCCGAAGAGCAAAACCATATGTTATAATTAGTAATTTGTTTCGTATTTTCAAACTAGTAAATACTAGCTAAATTAATGCTAGCATTAGAATAACACATTAAATGCCAGTTCTGTTTCACCGGCATACATGGAAAGTTTAATATGTTTCCTTTCCTGGCTTTCCCTTTTTGATGTCTGGATCTTTTTTACATCTGGATCTTTCCGACACTGCCATTTGGGCATTGTAACACTTATGTGGCACTGGGATCTCCAGAGCTGGGTTTAATACCTTATTGCTGAGAATCCCAGGTCTCTGTCTTCATACCATAACAATCTTGGATCTCCAGAGCTCGTTCAGGGCATGGCTGTCAGTCAAAGAAGGTGCTACCTTCTGGAAGGTAATCTGAAGCAGGCCCGGTTCACCTAACAAAACTCATGGGAACAACCCTAGAATACTACACAGCTAGCAGGGAGGATGGCACTATTTGCAAATACTGTCTGGTGCTACCTTCCAGAAGGTAATCTGAAGCAGGCCCGGTTCACCTAACAAAACTCATGGGGACAACCCTGGAATACTACGCAGCCAGCGGGGAGGATGGCAATAGAGGATGGCACTATTTGCAAATACCATCTGGTGAAAACACCGCACGCACAAAGCATGGTAGACCTGCACCGAGAGCATAGTAAAATCCTTTGTTTGCAAGAGGAGCTGAGCCCGAAGGGTGAAAGAGCCAAGGGAGACTGGGTAATCTACTGACCACAGTAGTATGGCGTTGGCCTTGCTGCTTTAGGTAGTGTAGCCTCTAGTTGTGCTTCTCAATAGGCTATTTCGGCCATCTGTGAATGCAATGGCATGTTAGTGTGGTGTGTCGTGGCCTGTGCAGGCAGGTGGCAGTGGGTGGCTGGACATACCTGATACCTAGTGGCTGGGCTGGACATACCTGATACCTAGTGGCGGTGAGCACCATGTACATGCAACACAGTTTCTAGACATCAAAGATATAAGACTAGTGAGCAACTGTGGGGTCAATTGATGGTTCGAAACGATGGTTGGTGCTCACAAGGTGTACGCTGAGCGGGCTAAATTCGGGATGGATTCCTACAAATTTCTCAGGGACTTCTCATAGTTAATGAATCCAAAGAACCAGAACTTATGACAGTGGACTGTCACGATGTGAACCTGCATTCAATTTTATCACTATTTCAATTTCCCCCAATTTTTATACTAAAAGATTACATAAAGTAAAGTAGGCATCACTC
This sequence comes from Pinus taeda, assembly GCA_000404065.3. NCBI lineage: Eukaryota > Viridiplantae > Streptophyta > Pinopsida > Pinales > Pinaceae > Pinus > Pinus taeda. The sequence continues at coordinate 75,944 of APFE031353689.1, forward strand.
ACCCTGTAGTAACTCAAGGACGCCTCTCCGGAGGGATCAGTGAACGACAAGGGGTGACTGCTGCAGAATGTGATCTTCACAGTGGAGACATACAAAGTTCCCGCAATGGGGTCAGTGGAAATCGACATATAACAAGCGTAAGCTTTCTGTAACTTCTTTCTAGAGAAATGGAAAAGGTTTGTCAGAACAGAGCTTCAAAGCCTCCTTCCGTTAAGGCTTCGACACCTGAGGTCAGCTTACCCCATGCCACATCGGACATGTTTTCAGTTTTCACTTCATTTAAACGAAATCCATTAATTCAAAATGCAATCAGGCGAGCAAGAACAATAGGATAAAGGTGATCTTATACTTGCGGTTGGTCCAGACCTCTGAAGCCAAATTATCAGCTTTCTCAGTCCATTTGTTGGAGCAGTGTTACACCAACTACATTGGGGTTGCACACGGACAAATCTAATATGACAAAAAAATAGAGAATGCTTTGTTCGATCAAACATTTTTTTATGCGAGTACACATTTTGAATGCTCTACTGGTGATGGATGCACAATATACGAGCTGGGGTTGAAATGTTCTATCGGGGCCGTCCACGTCGCAGCGTCTTGGTTGTGAGGATGGGCGGAAGGGGCCGAAGGATAGACTATGAATTTGGTGTCACATTTTCTGCTATCCTTCTCTGAAGTACCTGAATCTCGATTCAGTGCCTCCGGGGTACTCAGACCCCCTCAATGTTAAGCTTTGGATAAAGGATCGGTTGCGCCACTCTGTCACTCATTTCGAAAGCTACTGCTCATGGGTTGCCTCGACTCCCATGTGCTTTCACAACTGTGATCCCCTTGATTTCGGCTACCTATTTCACAGCTCTGATCCCCTTGATTTCGGCTACCTATCCTCTATAAGCAGAGCATAGTTACGTTGCCATCTCAATGTGCAAAGCGTAGTGGAGTTTGCTTAATCATTGTTTCAAAGACACTTTCACAAAATGATTGCATGTTTAGACAAGTGGAAAGCATGCGCGTCTTAACCTGGCACAACCACAATTACATACATATATCTTGGAAAGTCACTAAAATTCATTGCATGTTAGCCCATTCTCCAATGATTCTCTCCAATGATATTTAGAATCATTAAGTAGGAACTCTCATGACGGAATCTCACAGCAGAATCAGAACCTCCATCCCTCATCAACGCATCGCCAAATTCCCATGCACATCCTTTTATCATATCTTTTGCCACAAACACGTGCTTGATCATGGAGACTCAAACGCAGTTTTTATTACTCAATTTTCACTTTTCAAATACTTTCTATAAATATTTCACGGAATGCTCTCATAGATGGGCTTCCTAATATTTGCAAGGGTTGAATCACCGGTCACTTACTTTGCCTACCTTTAGAGTTAGTTAGAATTGAGTGCTTGTGTATCGTTGAGCCACTATACGAGCTGCACCCTTCTCTGAATAAGGGAGAATACAAACAGAATTATGTTGTCTCCACTCAGGATCAGATGTCACGCAATCATACTCAGATGTCTCTCGATCAGCGTAAGGCTGAACCCAAGCATAGTGAGCATGTCCCTAACCGAGTTTCACTACTTGCGTTGATTGACAACAGACAATTCGACCACATCCACGATCTATTTTTGAGCACTAGTCGTAACAAACATAGCTTTGGTAAATTGCAACAGATACGACCAATAGAACAGTTACTGTACACGTTGTTTGTTTTGCCTCCACCCCTATGTCTTTTCCAACTCGGTTAATGAGCTTTGCTTACTATCGCTAAGAACATGGTGCTTTGGTGGCAGGGACTTGCTGCCTTCACAGCCCGTCTTGTTTAAAAATGGTATAAGCCACACACTATAGTATGTGGCGTAACAAATTCACTATGTTAATTGACCTCCTCATAAAACCATGTGTATGCAAATAAGTTTTTTTATAATATGCAACAATGCAGAATATGTGTTAAGTAATAGCAAAATATGTATTTAGTAATAATCAAGAAAGAAACACCACGTCTGGAAACATCGGAAAAAAAAGTGGATTCCTTCTTGTATTGTTGTGGACTTCAATGGCACCAAAATAGTGTAGTGATTTAAATGTATAACTAAATGAGATGTTGGATTTTGTAGTTAACAAGCACAAGTACCATGGTAGGAGACTTGCAATGGTCAAGTACAATTTTTAATACTGAACATTAAATTTAGTTATTACTAGTTACGAAGCATTTTTCAATAAGATTTTCAAAATTATACCCAATAGGATTACAGATAAATACTAATTAAAAAATTTACTATAAATAAAAAAAAAAATTGACAAATTGGCCATTGTGAAATTGAAAATTATTTAATATATTTGACCAAAATAATACATAGCAAGCATGAAACTTAATGCATAATACTAAACATAATAATTTTCTTATAATTTAAATTTTACTAATATTATAAAGATATAAACAAAATGTTATGGTTGAAGAGACTTGTAAACAAAATCACATAATAAAAATATCACAATATACATCAAATTTATATATAAATTTATTTCACACAAACATTTTACATAAATTTATTATATAATTAAAAAGAAAAAAAATATAAATTTATTCTATAATTAAAAATGGTAACAAATAAATTGATGGCATTTTTTATAAAATTTATTACATAAAAGAGAAATGCTTCCGAACGTTATTATATTAAAAGAAAAATAACTTACAAAATTTTACAAAAACCTATCACACATAATGGACAACTACATAAAGCCTAAATAATGGCCACACAAAAGTCGCCCTATTACATCAAGATTTCCAAATATCCAAACTATGAGGTGATAATTATTCAATTCCTAAGCAAACTATGAGGTGATAACTATTCAATTCCTAAGTATTTTCATTGCTTGGGGTGACTCATACATTTATGTAATTAAAATCTTATACATATTTAATCACATTTTTAACTTTTAGATACAACTTATTTTTTATGGTTTGTATACTTAAAGTAGACTTGGGAAAATGAAACATGGAATGCAATCTAGGCTTTCTATTATGCTTTGTTAGGGTTTAGGCACACTTCATATATATATATCTATATCTATCTATATATATATATTTATTGGTGTGTGAGTAGAGGAAGATGTAATAATGTATAAGTTTTAAGTTTTCACTCTAGGAATTAAAAGCACACTATTTAAAATATTAAACCTTTGTGTGTGTAAAATTATAGAAATTCTTGTTAACTAGCTTTAAATATATGTGCAATACTTAAACTCAATATTTTATTATGAAAATTGGTGGGGAGTTAGATGGATTCATCCTTTGTAACATGTATATTATTTGGACCTTAACTACAGGATATGAGAGCTCACTAATCAAAATACTAGACCCTTATTGTTATTGAAAATAAGAAAAAATATTAGAAAATCTAAACAAACTAAAAGTCTTTTTGGATTTGTAAGATTGTTAAAACTTTAGTGATGATCCAATATTAAATCCCTCTATTTGAAAATTTTTGAGTAGCTTGTTCAAAAGGTAGGTGAACAAATTTTATTGGTTGGCCATCCTCCCTCTCGGAAACCATTTCCAATGCTAATTGTATACAACACAAATACACATTTCTTCTCAATGTCAACATGACTATTGTTAGCCTCTCCCTTTTTTTGTCTCCTTCATGGAACATCTTTCACCTTCTCGATTGTACCTCTTGCAAATATATTGACACACAAAACATTTTTTGGGTAACAAATCCCATTTGCTCCTAATGAAAAGTTGTTTTTGTAGCACTAATAATATGCTCTTCATTTTCCTTAGACCATTTCTTCACAATTTCTTGTTGTTGTACTTCCTTCACATATTATCAAGACTAAACTTCACATCACTTTCCCTATGTTCTCCATTTCTTCGTTTGAAGGATGTAAGTTAAATTTCCTCCAATCTTTCTCCAAGTGTTAGGTGTTTCTTCTTCAATCATGCATAATTCTTCTATTGGATGCCATGGCCTTCCCAATAAAAGGTGTCATGCATCCATAGGAAAAAGTATCACACATAATTCTATCACAATAGCCCCTAATATTAAAAATTAATCAAGAATTATTCTCTCATGGTGACCTCAATTCTCCTTTTATAACCATGACACTCAATATGAATCTAGATGTGTTGTACATTTCAAATTTTGACCTTGAACAACTTCAATAAACACCAATCATTTTGAACTACCACCATTAACAACCAAATTATAACACTTACCTCTAATCGAATTTGTTTTAAATATTTCCTTTCACCATTCTACTTCTTTGTCAGCCTCTTTCTTAGGTTGCAATAATATAATTCTCCTCATCATCAAGTTTTCCCTTTGCTCTTATACTAATTTGGTCACTTCACTTGTTATTGTTGGTTCTAAGTTAACAATACAAGTTCTTCCCTCTTTTCTTCTTCCTTATTTTTGTTATTATAGGCATTTGTGAAATTTATGGCTACCTAGAAAGTGTTATTAACTCAAGTAATTATTTCTTATTACTTGTTCATGACAAATAAATTCTTCTACTAGAAGTAAAGAATAATAACATGGACAACACCATTCACAAAAATAAAATTTCAGCATAATACATGAGAAACCAAATCACACAATTTACACAAGTATGTTTGGACAAACGTCCCTAGAAAAACCCCAATGTGGGGAAAACGAGTTTTTAGATCTAATTTAAGGTTTATATTACTATCTTCAGCAAAAAATACTACTAAGAAATTACAAGTTCTTGCATGACATTGGAAAAGCTCTCGCAATATTTTATCTTCACTTATGCTAAGCTAATAAACCTAAAGAAACCCCATGTCTTCCTCTTCTGCAGTTCGTATTACCTTTAGCAACTCGCACTAGTACCCTAGAAACACACATTGGTTTTCCAACAATTTGCATTGTCTCCTAGCAAACTCGCACTGCCCTCTACAAACTCAATCTACCTTCTGGAAAATTAGATTTACCCTCCTAACAATTCACACTTCCTTTGGAAAACTCTCACTGGCCTTTGGAAGACTCGCACTACCTCCCAAAAATAATCTCAACCTATACTTCTATGAATTTACTGAGCAACTTTGCCTCCTCTTGAATCTCACAGCCTCACTAGATAAACCTGATCTCCTGCAAACAATAGCTGATAGAAAAAACCTCCAGAATTTCTTCTCCCAATTAGTGTTGTTGAAATCCTCCTGGAATCTCACTAAAAATCACCCACTTGATATGTCCCCAAAGTTTCCCATTGATTCCCTTTATAATCTCTCATTCACAACTGAATGGCCACGATTAGAAGTTCACTTTATCCAATCGATGGTTAAGATCATCTTAGAAACTTTCCACGAGCTTCTAGAGGAAAATCAATCTTATCCCAAATTATGTCAATTAATTATCCACTTTCCTTAAGTTTAGACTTAGGAAATATTTAAAATACCACTAATTGACATAATTTTAAAAACTCGACAGATGCCTTTTGTTGGGATTCAAGCCAAAAGAACTTTTCTTTCTCCCTGCCCTTGGTGACATGACTCAAAGGCCAAGTGATATGAGAGAATCCCAACATGAAACTACAATACAAGTTGGCAAGAACCAGGAAGTTGTGGAGCTTTGTTAGAGTGGTTGGGGCTGGCCAATCTCGAATAACTTGTATCTTGGTTGGGTCCACATGCACACTTCGCCCATTAATGATGTACCTCAAATATTGAACTTGGGTCATACAAAAAGTGCATTTCTCCAAATTGGCACACAATTTGTGTTGTCACGGGGTTTGGAAGACCTGCCAAATATGGTGTATGTGCTCTTCCTAGCTCCGGCTGAAGCTCAAGATGTCGTCCAAGTACACTACTATGAACGAGTTGGTGAAGGGCCACAATATGCCATCCCTCATCTACATGAAGGTTGTAGGGGCATTCGTCAACCCGAAATGCATGACCAACCATTAAAAAAGGCCCTCCTTGGATTTGAAGGCAATGTTCCATACATCGAGGGTTCAATAGGTACCTGGTGATAATCGAGGTTCAACTCAATCTTGCTGAAGTATCTAGAACCCTTGAGTTGGTCCAAAAGGTCATCAATCCATGGGATTGGATACCTATTCTGGACAACGATCTTATTCAACGCTCGATAGTCAATACAGAGCCTCCAGGTTCCATCCTTCTTTTGTACTAACACAATCAGGCTCCCATAGGGTGATAAAATCAGCCTGATGTGCCCTTTCTACAACAATTTCTGAATCTGCCTTATGATCTCGTCGTTCTCCATACAAAGTGTCAGTGGATTGGTCCATTAGGTAGTGATGCGCCCAAGGTTAGGTCGATGGAGTGCTTGACTTGACAGTGTAGGGGTACCCCTATGGGTGAGGTGAAGATGTCCCTGTATTCCTCCATGACCTTGTCCATATATTGTTATTGTGTGGTGAAGCCCTGTATGGAGGTTGTGGAGGTGGCCATAATCTTCTTCTTGCCCCGAGGGTGAATCATGAGCAAGACAAATTTCCTCATTTGAGAAATTATCTTATTGCATTTATTTGCATAGATCAAAGAGACGGCGATAGGTAGTGCTACCTTAGTATCATGTACAACTTAATTCCCAAAGTAGTAATAATAGTGCAATGCCTAGACTCATACACAACATAATGCTTCCACAAGTATGGTTGGCCTAATAATACATCAAAAACTACAAGAGGAGAAACATCACACAGTATCTAATTTGTGAAGGGCTTGATGTTGTAGGAGAGGTGACACTGATGGTTGACGTGAAGATCTCGTCCTTGGTGAAGCCACCCGATGGTTTAAGGCTACGTGTGTGGTGTGGTTGGTAGGCCTAGTCACTTCATGACCTCTACTAAAATGGAATTCTTTTGGCTCTCGATGTTGACAATGAACTGCAGCGGGGAACCCCTCACTCACATTTGTAACTGGAAGAGGTGCTCCCCCTCCTCTAGATCTTCAGGCTCAATCTTCTATATCTTGGTGGTGGCACTAGGCTCTACATCAATAATCTGCTTCCCTTTGTCATTCCCCTTGTCAAGTTCTAACTCAAAATCAGAACAAGCATATGATTTTGAAACCTTCAACTCAGCCACAAGCGATTGCATGGCTCGACACTCACTCGTGTTGTGAGTGGGGATCTTATGGAACTCACAGCACTTCCCCATGTCCTTCTTTTTCTTCATGGTGTTGTCCTTTGCTTGCGGCTTCGACAAGTTGTCCTGGGTCGCCCCGCCTTGGCTTTGTCCTTTGTTCTACGGTTTGGAGTCACCCTTCCCTTGCTTCAGATTCGCAAATCCAAAGTTTCGCTTCTTCTGTTTAAACTTCTTCTCGATCTTCATATCTCCTGACAGGTTAATATTGTTCCTTAATGGCATCTCAGAAATAATTCCAAGTGGTTGCGACTGAGAAAAATGAGGATTCACTCTCGTTCTTTTGCACACAATAGGTTTCCCACCAATCCTTGACATGGGGGGGGGGGGGCTTTGAGGAGTGCAAAAGTAATCTTTTCCCGATTGGAAAAGTCATTAACCAAAAAATAACCTCCCAACAGATTTAACCATCTATCTACAACATCTGCATCTATCTGCCCTTCAAATATGGGAATGTTAAAATTGACATGTACCTTAAAATGAGTGGCACCTTCAGAGTGGCTATTGCATGAAGATGCATCACCTATGGGTAGTTGTCGAAGGATCTGGGATAAGTTATCCATCATCGCGTTCCTTTGTCACTTGAGGGCCTCCTCGAGAAATATGTTGAAAGGATCTCATGCCCCCTTGTATTTCTTTTCTTTCACAATGGGAGGTTGTCAGGGTTTGCGAGGTTGGTGTTGCAAAGGTTCAACCATTTCAAGCCCTAGATCTCTATACCCTGACCTTATTAGGGATATGCAAAGAAAAACAAAGAAAGAGAAGACTGCTCTAATACTACTGATATGAACTTATGCAAGGATGCAACAAAATATAGATATAAACATAAACATAGAGACGCAGCAGAAATAAAACTCCATTTCGTTGATATCAAAGAACTGAAATATGCTTACATACAAAATGGAAATAAACTAGCTTGGGCGATGGTAGCTTATCTTTGAGAAGAGTTGTGTCAGCTACAAGCCTCTGAAATGTGTTACAATGAGGCTCTAAGGCCTATTTATTATTGAGAATCAATGGAAAACCATAAACATCCAAAAATCTAACCCTAGGAGATGAAGAGCCAAAACTATGGGCCCCCTTGGGGTAAAATGGTTCATCAACTTCCCAGTATCGTAACTTTGGCATACGATCTTCGTTTGATGCGCATGATACCTTGTTAGAAATATCTTTTGAGGACTATAACTTTTAAATTTAAACATAGTTAAGGGCATATGTTTTCCTTCTTACCAAAAAAAATGTTGTTTAGGGCCTCAAAATAGCTCTAAAAGTTCACGACCCGGAAAACTGCCAAAAATAGTAAATTGTGCTACAATTAAGGAAACTAAAATTATGATATAATTAATGAAACTGAAAGAAACAATGGTTGTGGTTCTAGTGGAATAGGTGGGTGGCCACCAATATCTACCTGGATCAATCCTCCCCCTTAGGAAGCAATGGTCACCATTGTGTTGAGTGCCTCCATGAGATGGGGAAATTTCTACTGAACTTGGTCCCTAGTGAGCCACTTGCCTTGGTGAAGGATTTCACCAGCTTTGACAACCCGATACATTTATACCTTCTACTGGCAAGTGTTCTTGATATGTGTGTCATGATTCAATCAATTGTGGCCTGTTTCATGCAGTCTAGGTTTAGCTCGGTTGGTGTGAGTTGTTCTGTAATGTCTGATATGTCCAGTAATGGTGGAAAGTATGACTGAAGGCGGTGCACATTGAACACTGGATGTAGGTCAAGGAATGGTGGGATGTTGAGCTCGAAATAATTGTCTCCTACAACCTTGGTGATGGTGTATTACCCATATCGAAGTGGGCGAAGCTTGTGGTTGGACCCAACGAGGCGCTCCTTCTGCAAATGTAACCAAACGTTGTTGCCCACCTAGAAATTATGTGGTACCCGATGTTTATTATGACGCTAATTGTCCTTAGCATTAGCTCCATCCAATATGTCATGGACCTACTGGAGGATGTGCTAAATGTGCTCAATGAAGTTGTTAGCCCTATCAGCTTAGGATTGGACATGAGCCGAATTTGCATGAATAGTTGCAAATGGTATGGTCACATCAATGGGACATAATGGTTGGAATCCCAAACCCACCTGAAAGGGGCTATGGTCAGTTGAACTATGGAGATCTTTGTTGTAGTTATGCTAGACATACGGGAGGCTTTCATCCCATGTGCGAGGATGCTTCGAGTTATACATGCATAGAATGTGCATGATCATCTTGTTGACGACCTCTATTTCTCCATCAGTTTGGGGGTGGAAGGTCATGGACTTAGTGAGCTTGTTATCCAGCATTGACCACAAGCTCGACCAAAATCTCATGCCCAAGGCCATCATGGACAAGTTAGGACTAGATATTACCCAATCATATCATGACCTTTACTCCTTTGACTCGGCAAGATTCAAGTGTCTCGGTCTCATTATAGACTTGGTAGTATCTTTGGATCATCTTCCAACAAAAAATAAAAATCAGTCTTCAGAATTTCAGCTTCCTGATGAGGAAAGTGATCTTTGGATCATGGATTTTGATGGAGCCATGGGAAAGGAAGGAGTTGGAATCAGAATTTGGATTCGTACTCCAATGAGTCACTCAGGTAAAATTCCTCGTAATGTCAGAGTATGTTCATACAAACTAGCTTTCGATCGGTCTAATAACGAAGTGGAATATGAGGCCTTGATTACCAGTCTTAATATTCTTAAGAAGCTAGGTGAAAAAAGCATTTCAGTTTATGGCGACTCTGAATTGGTAATCAAACAAGTAAAGGGGGAATACCAGGCCAAAAATCCCAAGATGCGAGCATATCGCAATGTTGTGTTAGATATCCTCAAAACTTTTCTTGAGTATACATTGTCTCTAATTCCAAGAAACCAAAATTTCATGGTTGATTCTCTTGCCACCACTGCAAGCATGTTTAAAATCCCAGTACATTCCAATAAACAATTTGAAATTAATGTTAAACATCGCCCTGTTGTCCCTGATAATCTCTGGTACTGTCAAGTGTTTCAGGATGATAAGCAAATCAATAATTTTCTGCAAATCGAGGAAGAATTTGCCACCTCTTACATTGATGATGTATTTTGTGAGGATGATCAGGAGATCCAAGCCACAGAATTGGAACTAGTATAGATGAAGGACAATGTCATTCCAAGAGATATTGTACCCTTGGAAGAGCTCTTCGATCATGATGATGATGCACAAAAGCCGACATTGGTCCCCACTAAAATAGGTGTTGAAGACATCAATATTGGCACAACTGAGAAGCCAAATATGGTGAAGTTGTCAAAGTCCTTAACCCCATGAATGAAAGGTAACTATGTAGCACTTTTGGCTGAGTTTTTTTATGTGTTTTCATGGGAGTATTCAGATTTGAAGGTTTATGATAAAAATATAATTCAACATACTATTCCTATCAAGCCCAATCAAAATCATTTTCACCAAAAGCTCAGAAGGATTAATCTGAAGTTGTTGTAATCCATAGAGAAAGACGTAAACAAATTATATAAAGTCGGTATCATTGTTCCTTTTCACTTTTCTAAGTGGATGTCAAATTTGGTTCCAGTCAGGAAAAAGACAAGTGAAATTCATTTATGCATTTATTTCCGAAATCTAAACAAAGTGTCCTTGAAATACAATTATCCTCTCCCAAAGATGGATCACATTCTATAAAGGGTAGTGGGTTCTTCTAGAATGTCTTTACTTGATGGTTATTCCAGGTACAATCAAATCTTGGTCCACCCTGATGACCAATCAAAGACAACATTCACTACACCGTGGGGTACTTTCATGTATGCCAAGATGTATTTTGGGCTAAAAAATGCAGGAGTTAAATTTCAGCAAGCAATGGACATCGCTTTCACCAATGAAAAAGATGTGTTTTTGGTTATTTACCTTGATGATATCACATTTTTCTCCCAAACAGGTGAAGAGAATTTGCATCACTTAAGGATAGATCTCCAGAGGTGCAGGAAATTAGGCATATTGCAGAATCCAAAGAAGAGTTTGTTTTCCATGGAAGAGGGAAAATTACTTGGTCATATCATATCAAAAGATGGCAACGGCATATATCCTGCAAGAATCAAGGAAGTCCAAAAATTCAATTACCCAAGAAACAAGAAGGAAATTCAGTCTTTTAATGGTAAGATCAACTTCTTGAGAAGGTTTATTCCTAACCTTGTTGAGCATCTAAGAGAAATAACTAACATGTTGAAAGGTGATAGCAAGGTAAATTGGTTCGAGAATGCAAGGAATCTTTCAACCAAGTCAAAATTGCATTGTCTTGCTCTCCCATCTTAATCATCCCTCATTACACTATGGATTTTATCATTTTTTCATTTGCTTTTGAGCACACATTGGTTGTTGTCCTAATGCAAAAAAAAATACCAAAAAACAGAACAGCCAATTCCATTTTTCAGTAGAACCATAAGGGATGCAACATTAAGGTATAATATCATTGAAAAACATGCTTTGGCCCTAATAAAGGATTTGAATGATTTCCAGGTGTATATTTTTCATTCGCATATTGTTGCCTATGTTCCAAATGCTGCAGTCAAGGATGTTTTGATGCAGAATGATCTTGAAGGTAGATGGGGTCAATGGATTGTTGAAATGTTGGAGTATGACCTTGAAATTAAACCTACAAAGTCGGTCAAAGGGCAGGGTTTATCGAAGTTGATGGCAGAGTCCAATTTACATGTTTTGGACATCAATCTTATTGTTGCAATGTCCGAAGAAGAAGTGGTTGATTCTTTTTTTTTTTGCTTAAGCAAGTATGGATCCTTCTATATCATTGAGTAACAAAGTATTGTAGATTATATACCACTATCCACTCGACGATGAAGAGACAGAAAGGAAATAAAAACAAAATCCTCCAAGGGCTACCCCGTACAGCATTACGTATAAAAATTTAAGCCTAAGACATTACTGACAAGACTCCAGACCAACCCACGAAAAGCCCGCATGCTATCACGCGGCCTCCCTCCAGAAAACTCCTACTCAACAAACTGACCCATCAAAACAAGAAGATCGACGGCCTAGAAGAAAAACACAACTCTAAAGAGCCCGAAGTTTACCAATCCAGCCCCACCAAGTTGCACTTTGTCAGACCATCATTGATTTGCAGCACCCGAATCCAATGGATGAGAAGGATTTCGCGTCGGATAAAAAGGAGGAAAGTTAGTCCGTGATGGAGGGTGGTTTTCCGCCCCCTCACCCTGCCACATGTCGCAAGATGAATGGGATCGTTGCGGAAACGCGAAAACCATTCTCACTCTGAGGGCCGCGCGATCAGTCTGAAACCACCTAGGAGGTGGTTTTGCAAACTGGACTCCATAGACTGAAACCCCCAGTTGCCGAAAGATCTGGTTCCTCTAGAAAAAGAAAAACTTCCTCACCTTGGATTGTGAAAAAGCAAGGGTGAAAGTGTTCCATCGAGCCAAGACTTAAGAGGAACATCTAAGATCTGCATCACTCTTACTCTTTGAGTCTGGGCTACCAGACAAGGATTTTTTCTTCCGCAAACATTACCCAAAAAGAAGGCTCAACCAGGGGAAAATCAAATCGAGCTATTCCCCATGGTATTGAGTCTAAACACCTCCCTATCCTCTTCCACTTGATCGCAGCATAGAACTCTCAGTCTACTAGGCCTTAACTCCTGCCACTTCGTCAACCCATTTTTCCTTGTGCAGCTGACCCCCTGGTTGGCTAGAAGATCCGCCAGCTTATTTGCCTTTCTGCGAACATGGTGAAAACTGATAGTGTGCAGGCCCTAAATATGGCTTCGAATTCTTTGGAAAACTCGAATTAGTTTCCAATGTTTAGAGACTTTTTCCGATGCAGTTCCGTGGTGAATTTTTTGCACTGAGTTGATAATTAACTCTGAATCTGCCTCTATCATGACATTTTGACAGTTGTCCTGCTTCAACAAATCTAGGCATTGTTCCATAGCCATTAGCTTGGCCATGTTATTGGTGGTTGCACCTAGGTGGTAGTGAAAGATGCTAACGATGCTTCCCTCTAAATTTCTGAGAACACCTCCATATCCTGTTGTTCCCGGATTCCCCTTTGAAGCCCCATCAATGTTGTATTTTAAATAGCCTCCCGGAGGAGGATGCCAAAATTCCTTTTCCATATCCAACGAAATGATCCTCCTGTGAATGCCTAGGAGGGTGAGCCTCTGCAACCCCAGTTGCCTGAGAATTTTTAAATCTGCGTCTGAGTGGGGATTTTTGGGGAAGTTGCGAACAATGGTTCTCACAGTCTCCTTGAGCTGTTTCAAGATTAACTCCAGCAGGTGTTGAGGGGGCTTTTTTTCTCCCTTAAAAATTCTTTTGTTCCTCTCCTTCCACACATTCCATATGATGAAGCTTGGTATAAGAGCCCACGTTGAGTTAAGAATTTCATTATCCGAAAAAATTTTCCTCCAATTGATGAGGGTACTAATGATACTCCTTCTGTCCCTATCAGATTGTTGAAAGATTGCAACAAATAAATCCCATAACTAGGATGTGAAAATGCAGTTGTTGAGTAAATGTTCCAAGGTTTCTTCTTGAGCTTCACATAGTAGGCATCTTGAAGGCCACTGTACACCTCTCATCCTTATGTTGTCCCAAGTCAGAATTTTCTTGTGATAAAAAACCCACATGAAGACTTTGATTTTCATCCACCCTGGATGTCTCCAAAAGTTTTGCCAATTTTTATCTGGAACCAGGGGATCCAGCGCAAGGAGAATGTTTTTTGCTTCCTTAAGATTAAAGGTGCCCTCTTTGTTATCTCCCCATCTCAGTTGGTCTTTTCCTTCTACCACTAAGATCTTTCTTTGTTCTATTATTTTCCTAAGCTCCTCTACTTTAGCTTTCAAGAGATTGTTATTTCTGCAATCTATGTTTCTTCAAATTCTCCACTTTTCGGTAAGATGAGAATGTGTCCACAAATCTTTAACCTTTATTAAACCTTGGGAATCCGTCTCCTGTTTAAGATTTAGGAAGTCTTCTTTTACCAGAATTAATTCTTGCTGCCATTTATCTTCCCAGAAAAGAGAAAGATTTCCGTCTCTGATTTCCCAGAAGCTATTCTCTTGTACTAGTTTTCTATTTTCCCAGACTTTATTCCAAAAATAAGAACCCTTTATATTTCCTGACATTCTTATGGGATCATTGTTCTACCAGGAATTAGCATATTTTTCTTTCCAGATCTTTGCCCATTGAGTTTCTGGTTGCTGGACCCAGCACCACCAAAGTTTGGCCCCTAGAGCCTTACTCAGAATCTCCTGATCATCCAATCCTAGCCCTCCGTGTTTCTTGGGCTTACAAATTTTATCCCAAGATACTAAGGGCCATTTCCTCTTAGTCTCCTCCCTACCCCAAAGGAAGTTTCTTTGAATATCTCTAAATTTCTGAAGGATCCCTTTTGGAACTAGGAGGGCTGATAACATGAAGATGGGGATTACTTGAAGCACTGCTTTTGTGAGAACTAGTCTACTAGCAAGGTTTAAAGATCTGATGGTCAATTTACTGACTTTATCCTGAAACTTGTTGATCAAAGGTTCCCATATACTTTTGTGCATTGGTTTTGCCGTTAGAAGGACTCCTAAATATTTTGAAGGAAGGGAATCCCTTTGGAATCCAAGAATTCTGGAGATATTTTTCTGAATAGCAATATTGGTATTGAAGAAAAAGATTTTTGATTTGGAGAGCTTTACTTCCATACCTGAAGCCGAGGCAAAAAGATTTAGAATTCTTTTGTAGTTTAAAGCTTCTTGGACTGTGGGGAGACCCTGAAGCATGGTATCATCTACAAATTGTTGCTGAGTCAGAGCTTGCCCATTATCAGTAAGCTACAGGCCTTTAATCTTACCTGAAGATTTCGCCTGATTTATAGCTCTCCCTAGCCCTTCCATCAAGATAATAAAAAGGAAGGGGGAGAGTGGGTCCCCCTGTCTGAGGCCTCTAGAAGGACTGAAAATCTCTGAGGGGGAGTTGTTGACCAAAATAGAAAAACTAGAGGAGGTCACCAATGCCATTACCCATCTAACCCAGATGTGATCAAAAGCAAATGCAGTCAGCATTTTCTTAAGGTAGACCCAGTTTACTTTGTCATAAGCCTTGGCAATATCTAATTGCATGATCATATCCGCCTGCTTCCTGCTAGTTAAAGAGTGCACCACTTCTTGCACTTGAATGATATTATCCAGAATTTGTTTGCCTTCCACATAACCTGATTGCTCCCTAGAAACCAAGACTGGAAGCAAAGGTTTGAGTCTGTTAGCCACAACTTTGGATATAATCTTGTAGATTATGTTGCATAGGGCTATGGGTCTGTATTTATCTGGTGTAAGAGCAATCTCCTGTTTGGGGATCAGGGTGATGAAGGAAGTGTTGAGGGCTTTCATAATGGTTTTATTTGACCTAGAATCCTCCACAACATTCAATATGTCCTACTTAATAGTATTCCAACAAGATTTGAAAAAGTCCACATTGAAACCATCTAGGCCTGGTGTTTTGCCATTCTACATGTCTTTGATTACATCTCTTAGCTCCCCTTCCATTACTGGTCTGTTAAGGTTGAAGTTGTCCTCCCTGGATACCAGTTTCGGTATGTTTCTAGTAATTTCCCCGATGGCTTGCTCTCTATCTGAAATGTTCTCCTGTGTTATACTTTGGAAGTGGTGGATTAACATAGCTTCTACAGCTTTATGGGATATCTGAAGTTCCCCTACTTCATTCTTGATTGAAGAGATATTGTTGTGAACTCTATTGGCCATGGTGGTTCTATGAAAGAACTTAGTGTTGCGCTCTTCTTCTTTTAACCATTGAACTCTGGATTTTTGCCTCCAAAATATTTCCTCTTGTTTACATAGATCCTCCCATTTTTTATAATGTTTATCCGCTTGTTCACTGATATCTTTATCAAAGCCTTCCTTGATTAGAGCTTGGTTGAGAACCTGCATTTTGTTTTCAAATACTCTCTTTTCTTCAAAAATATTACCAAAATCCTTCTTATTCCATTCCTTAAGCCGGCATTTTATGTGCTTTAGTCTCTTGTGAAGAAGATACATTTTGGTTCCCTGAATCTGTAAGTCCTCTGACCACCATTCCTCAATATTGCTTGTGAAATCTGGGTGCGACAGCCAAATGTTTTCAAAACTGAAGGGTTTATTTCTAGGAGTACCTATACCCTTTATTTCCAATTGGATTGGCCAATGATCTGAGCCTACAAATGGAAGAACTCGTGCTATTACCTCTTTCCCATCTAGCATAAGGTTCTCAGAGATGAAGAATCTGTCTAGCTTTGAGGCGACAAGGGCATCTCCTCCTCTCCTGTTATTCCAAGTAAATAGTCCGGTATTCCAATTGGTATCAACAAGATTTATGTTGTCAGAAAAAGTTTGGAAAGCCATGGAGTCTTTGCTTAGAGTTCTTGTTCCTCCTTTCTTCTCTGAAAGGGATTTAATCATGTTAAAATCCCCTCCCATGATCCAGGGTATATCTGCATGTCTGCTCCTGAGATCCACCAGGGTATCCAAAAACTTAAGTTTGTCATCTATTCTCTGAGGACCATAAACATTTGTAACCAGAAAGGTATCCCTTTCTCCTACTGGTTGAATGACAATCGATAAGTAATTTCTGGATGCCTGAGCATCCAAAATGCCAATTTTGTGGGGATTCCATAGAGTGAGTAAACCCCCTGCTATATTGTCTACTTTTACTTCAAGAAAGTCATAGTTGTTGAGCCATTTATTATGGATTTGTCTTACCTTTTGAATGGAACATTTCGTTTCCTGGATAAACATTATATTGGCATTTCTTGTTACATTATGTTGCTAAGCATTCTCTGCTTTCTCTTACTCCCTAGACCTCTTATATTCCAAGATGTCAACTTCATTATAAAATATTTGTAAAGGAGTAGCTGGCTAGATCTTTCATCTTACCTAAATCAATCATCAGCTTTCCACATTCCATCAAGAGTTCATTCTGCTTTTTCCTGCCTCCTTTCTTGCCTGGGTTTCTATTAACTACTCCCAGTGTAGTTTTCATCGTTTTCACTCCTCTGTTGTCCTGCTTGTCTATGTTGTTACATCACTCTAGCTTCCCAGTTTGCGATCTCCATAGAAATAGTTGTTGTATTCTGCTGAGTTCCTCTTGAGGTAGCAAATCCACTCCCTCCGTGATACCCTGCCTCAAGAAGCCTTCTAGGTCTAGGTTTTCTTTGTCAATAATTTCTAGTAGTTCATGGTCCTCTGGGTCCGTATCATTCTGGGTCATTTCCTGATACATTTCCTGTTCAACATCGCTCATAGTGGCTTCTTTCTGGTACTCATCCTTTTGTGTTTGTTCTATGTTTTTCCCTTCCTCCTTTTCTGCAGAACTCCCTTCCATTGCTTGATCTTCTTTAGTAATCTCTTCCTCTTCCTGAAGCACCTGAAAACTATTATGCCTAAACTGTTGTCCCTCGCGCTACTGATTTTTCGGTCCTCTTTTACTTCCTTTACTTCGGTTAACCACTTTCTGAAAGCTATCTGATTCTTTTACTATAGTGCTTTTGGTTTTGTTTATTTCTTTGTTGAGCGGACAGTCTCTGAAAAGATGTCCATGTTCATGGCATTTGCGACATCTGAATGGAATGTGCTCGTAATCTACAGTTTGCACCCATTCTTCATCAAAAACTTCCAAGATTATCTCCTCCAGCAGGGCTCCTGATAGATCCATTTCCACACATATTCTAGCAAAGGAAGTGTATTTTCCCTGTCTAGTAGCTTCATAGGCTTTAACATAGCGACCTAATTTATTGCCTATGGTCGCTAACAATTCATTTTGCCAGTAATCAAGAGGTAGAGAGTAGAGCCTTACCCAGACCAGAATTGAATTAAAACTCTCCTTTTCTGGGACAAAGTTCATTATCCATGGTCTCATGTAGAGCACTGTAGCAACATAGAAGTAGGGCCCTCCTTCAAATATTTTGTCCTTGTCTTCAATATTTGTGAACACCACCGTAAAGAAACCCTTAGACCCAAAATGAAGATCTATGCTTCCTTTAGGTTTCCATTGGTATTTGATCCACGACTGTAGAGCTTTTTCAGTGGGCCATAGTCCCATGAACTTACAGATGATGGCATATGTCCCCATGTGTTCCTTGTATGCCTGCGGCTCTAGATTATTTAAAATCACTCTGGGAGTTATATCTATTTTGGGTTTGCAGGGTCCCTTTTGTTTCTTGTCTTTAGTTTCCTATTTTTTGTCTTCTACCTCCTTGTATTTTGTGCCATGTTGATCCTTTTCTATGGGTTCTTATGTTCCCTCTTCCATGATTTTTGTTCATTCCACCTCTATTTCCCTAACATTTTCTAGAGGCTTCTTTCCCCTGTTGACCATGGCCTACTTGTAGGAGGGAGTGGATCCCCCTCCTCTGCCACCCTTCATAGGGTTTTTTGACAGTCCCTGCATGCACTGAACTCTGTTCGCTCTTCATCTATTCAAGTATCACAAATTTTTACCTCATCTCCTTGGTATTCAGATATTGTTTATGTGCTTCGGCATTTGAATTATCCATCGGGTGCGTTGAAAAGTAATGCTAGATCATTGAGATTAAAAGCTCAAAGATATTGTATTTTGGACAATGTTTTATTCTAGAAGGATCGGGGGATTTTGGTGAATTTTTTAGTTGAAAGCGAAGAAAAAGAAGTAATGAATGACTTTCACAAGGGTGATTGTGGCGATCACCTTTATTGGAATACTACATCAAACAAGATCTTGAGAGATGGGTATTATTAGCCTAGTTTATTTTCTAATGTTTAAAAACTGTAATGAGTTTTCATGAGTGTCAAATCTTTCAGGGAAAAAGAAAGTTGTTACCGCTTCCCTTGCAGTCCATTTATGTCCAAACACCTTTTTAGCAGTGGGGTCTCAACTTCATTAGCCAGATTCACCCTTCATCTTCAGCTCAACACAAGTGGATTTTAACAGCAACTGACTATTTCACGAAGTGGATCGAGGCCATACCCACTAGACTAGCTACGGATGTAGTAATAATTAAATTCCTTGAGTCTAATATCTTGTCTTAATTTGGTTATCCACAAAAAATTATCACTGATAATGCATAAACCTTCAAGTCGAAGAAGATGATTTATTTTTATGACAAGTACCACATCAAACTCGGGCATTCAATGACATATTACCTGCAAGGTAATGGGTTGGCTGAATCATCAAATAAATCATTGGTTAATATCATCAAGAAGTTGTTGGAAGAAAACAAGAAGAATTGGCACAAAAAGTTGATCAATTCTCTATGGGCAGACAGAGTGAGCACTAAGAAGTCCATAGGTATGTCACCTTTTCAGCTGGTATACGGAGTGGACACTATTCTTTTGGCTTCTCTTATTGTCCCGATGATGAATATTTTGCAGGAAGTTGACAGTGAACCCAATGATACTCAGTGGAAGATCAGTCAGATTATTCATTTGCAACAGTCTAGATAGGAAGTACTTCAGAATACTTCAAAGCTTCAGGAAAAGATTAAGAAGATCTATGATAGAAAAACCAAAGCAGATGACTTTAGTTTGGGAGATGTTGTTCTCCGATGGGATGCCCAGAATGAGGAGAAAGGTAAACATGGTAAGTTAGATAACTTGTGGAAAGGACCTTACAGAATTTCAGCTTTCAGAGGTCAAAATGCCTACTTGTTAGAAGAACTAGATGGCCAAGAGCTACCAAGTGGACCAATCAGTGGTCGATTCCTCAAGCATTACCTCACTTGATTTCTTCAGAAATTTCTCATTTCCATTGTATATAACAGTTTATTTTGCTTCTAAAGTGTGAAGGAGTTGTCATGAAAGTTTGAAGCTCGTGGGGAAGGCCATAAGGCTTTTCTGATCAGTTGTTATTTTGAAAATTAAGTCAGTTTTAGTTTGTCCTATGTTTTGTTAATTCATCATTTTAATGTTGTGTTTTGGGTCTGTTTTCTTTTTTACTCCATTGCCCAATGGATGAGGTTACCTGGTCTACGATGTTCTTGAAACCTCCTAAAGGAGATTCCATCCCCAGCTGGAGTGAATGTTAGTGTCTATGAGTCACCAGTGATCAAATGTACTCTTTCAAAGTTGTTGCTAGTGTCCTAGGTCAAATTTTTGTTGTTTCAAATGAGTTTTCAAATAAAAATTTGATCATTGGTTAGTATGTCTAGGTATATTACTACTCCCATCATGTCATTGAACAAATCCAAGAGATCCACCAGGCAGTACAGGAACAGATAGAAAAGAGCCAAGCCAAATACAAGGCAAGGCATGAAAAGCATCAAATGGAGCATAGTTTCCAAGTTGGTGACCAAGTCTGGCTATATATCAGCAAAGAAAGGATGTAAGGTGAAGGTGAAAAGCTAAAGCCTATCAGGTATGTACCCTTCAAGATCCTTGAGAAGATTTGTGAGAATGATTTTCACCTTGATCTACCAGCTTACATGCACATCTACTCAATCGTAAATACAGATTGCTTGAGATTTTTTGAACCTTCACTGATTGAAGATCCCGAAGAGTAGAGTCACTTGCCTTCTATTGATGACCTGTTACCTGAATATCTTAATGAATTGCAGGAAGACACAGTTTTGGACAGGAAGGTGAGGACGACGCGCAGGGGAGATTTTGAGTACCTCAGAGTTGGGTTCAAGGGTTCAACGTTGAGCAGTGCAAAGTGGATAGAGACTGGACAAGTGAGACAATTGCACCCTCACTTAGTCGATGCTTGAAAACCAACTTTCGGTGGTCCAAAAGATTTTTTCAGTAGGAAGGTTGTGATCCGAATTAGATCCATGAAAATTATTAGAGTTCTATGACTGTATTAAATCAAGACAGACTTCAAAAACTTGTGAACGAAGAGCTATCAGGAAGACCTCTAGACAGTGCTAGTTTGTATCCAGCAAGGAACGATGAGGACCTCGGTCAAAGCGCGCTGACCGAGGCCCATGGAGACCACGCAGGACACAAACTAGCAGTTAGGAAGTCCGGATCAGAAAATGGAGGTTGTTTTTGATGCACGATTAGCACTAAGCAAAAACCCCTCGAAATGGAAAGGCCCCAAGCACTCGGTCACAAGGAAAAGCTAAAAACCGTGGGAAAAGTGCTAAAGAAAAAGGTGGGCCCTGCGCTCCAAAACCGATGGAATATCGGAGGCATATTGGGTGGTAATCGGATTTGGCAGAAAATGATCGATTCCATACATTGCACGAAGCGTGTCTGGTAGATGAGAGAGAAAACTGCCTCTCATCATGGGATAACGTCCGAGCAAGTCAACGCGCAGGATCTGCGGGCTCCAGATCTGACAACGGAGATTGCACCCGATGGGAAACTAGATGTGACGAGGGAATTAAGCCGCAGCATATAAAAGTCTGAAGTCCAATTTGACTGATAAGTTGGCGGATGAATCATTACACAGTGTAACCGAAATACCGAACCGTTGAGGAAGAGCTAGCACAGTTTGTGAGAGGACAAGTGGCAAATTCCATGTGGGATGTTGGTGATGACGTAGAGGCAGGGAAATCTAAATGAACAGTAGCAGGTGATCCAAAGGGGCGGAAGAGGAAGCGAACAATCAAGAACATATTAACTTTAAGCCATGAACAGACAGAAAACAGAATAGGGAAGAATCGATAAGAGAACAGTGGGAAAAAAGATGAGAGAGACAGTAAAGCAAGAGGTAGAAAAGAAACAGATAGCCGAGCTGACCTGCAGCATAAGGAAGCATCAAGCAGACAGAAGACTTGAGAGGTTCAAGCGATCCCTGTGAGGACATCTGTCGGGAATTGAGCACCACATTGGACTCATCCTGTTGAAGACTAGAGAGGTCGAGACTTGGTAAGGAAAGAGTCTGTGCACTCTAGTGGCTTGGGGAATCCAAGAACCACCCTACCAAGCATTATTTGTTTCAAGAGACTCAATTTGAGCTCCTTATTGTAAATCTCTACTTTAAAGACATAGTAAAAGAAGGCCACCACTGAAAGCTGGACCGGAGACATAGCCATGGAGAATAGGGTGAAATCCTTATTAATGTGTTGTGTTCTTGTATTTGCTTACTGTGTTTCCCTTACTGTTTTCCATTTTCCAGTGTTTGTGTATTTTGCAATCTGATTGATTCATTTCCTAAAATAACATAGACACACACTAGCACATGAGTTTGTAATACCTTCATTCATTAATTATTTAGCTGAGATCACTCACGAGTGATTATTAGATCAAGTGGTATTAGAGCTCAAGGTTGTTAAGGTTAGACAAGCTTGTGTTGGGTTTAGCTGTTGAATGCTAACTAGATCAAAGCTCAAATTAGTAGGAGAGTTGGTCGAAACTAATCCTGAAATTTGGAGAGTCTATCCTCAGAAGACAATGTCAGAGGAAGGTTATATGGGGCCAAACCCTCAATTCATATATAGTTTCCTAGCCATAAAGTCCATGGTAGAGGAAATGTATAGGGATTTTAGAAAACACAAATATGAAGATTCATCAGGCTCCAAACAAGATAAAGGTGAAGATGAGTCTCACTTCCATGACCACTCAAAAGGCAAGGGCAAGGAAGAAACCTTTCTCCCACCTCCTAATAGCCCTAAACATAAAAAGAAGGCATATTTGATTAAACTGGATGTTAAATTTGATTTACCTATATATGATGGAGAGTTGAATGCAGAAAAGTTGAACAATTGGATTAAACAAATTGATGTTTATTGCAGAGTGCAGAATATCGATTCAGGCAAGAGCAAGATTCAGCTGGCAAGCCTACGCCTTGGAGGCGCTGCCTTGGTTTGGTGGGAAGGCAGGACCCAAGATGATATGAAAAGACATGGTAAGACTATCTCTGTCTGGAGTGAATTTGTTTCTGCAATCAAAAAGCAGTTCTATCCATTGGCCAACATGTAGCAAGCCATGATGAGCTGGCAAACTCTTTAACAGTTGAAAGGGCAAAGTGTACAGGGATACAGTCAAGAATTTAGAAAGAAGGCATTGACTCTAGGAATCTCATTAGACTCACCTGAGACTCTCTTGAAGTACATTGGTGGTCTACACAACTACATGAGGCACACTATCCTCGTGTTTAATCCCCCTAGTATAGATGAGGTATATGTACAAGCTACCCATATAGAAGCTAGAGGAAAGAATGGAAGTCCAGAAATTGGGGGATCATCCCAACCCACTGCAAGCAAGAATAAGGAGAAAAGAAAGCAGAAATGGAAAGCAAGGAAGGCTAACACTGCACAAAAAAGCAAGGCTTCATGCACTCACTCTAAAAAGGATGGGCGTGATGATGAGCACTACTAGATTCTGCATCCGGAGCTGAGACCTAAGAAGTTCGAGGGCAAGAAGAAGAAGACTGTTGCAGCTATTCAAAAAGATTTGGGGTCAGACTTAGGAGATGAAACAACTATTGCAGCCACAGGTATAAGAGGTTGTCCGCTCTAGAGAACGCAGAAATCAAGAAGCAGGTGCAGGAGTTGCTCGAGAAGGGGTTCATCAGACCTAGCACATCACCATGTGGGTCACCATTCATTTTGGTGAGAAAGAAAGATGGCTCGTGGAGAATGTGCATTGATTACCAAGCATTGAATAAGATAACAAGTGGTTTATTTCTCCAAGCTAGACTTGCATAGTGGATACCATCGGGTCAGAATTGCAGAACAAGATGCACGGAAGACTGCTTTCAAAACAAAGCAGGGATTGTATAAGTGGTTGGTTATGCCTTTTGGCTTAACTAATGCTCTTGCTACTTTCATGAGATTAATGAATGATGTACTCAGACCTTTTCTTGATGATTTTGTTATTATGCATCTGGATGACATTCTGATATTTAGCAAAACATAGGAAGAACACTAAAAGCATGTTACGCAGACACTAGATGTTTTGAAAAGAGAAAAACTTTATGTTAAACTCTCAAATGTGAATTTGGTAAAACATCTCTGAATTATTTGGGTCATATAGTAGGGGGTGGTGAATTGAAGATAGATCCCTCTAAAGTGGCAGTCATTATGAACTAGCCTAAACCCAAATCTGCTACAGAAGTTAGAAGCTTCTTAGGAGCAGCACAATATTGCAGAAAGTTCATTTCTAACTTTTCCTCAATTGCAGCTCCCTTACATGCTTTAACAGGATTGAACAAGGTGTTTCAGTGGGGAGGAAAACAGCAAAAAGCCTTCGACACCTTGAAAGAAAAGATTAGTACATCACTTGTACTAGCACTTCCTGGTCTTCAAAAACCATTTGAGATCCAAATAGATGCCAGTGACTATGCCATGGGAGCAGTGTTGACACAGCATGGTAAACCAATATGTTATCATTCTAAGACATTTAATTATACAGTAGTTAACTATCCTACATATGATAAAGAATTCTATGCATTAGTACAGAGTGTGAAAAAGTGGAAACATTACTTAATGGGCAAAGAGATAGTAATACATATTGATCATCAACCATTTCAATCTCTACACTCCCAAACTAAGTTGCAGCAGACAAGACACTATAGATGGATGGGTTTTCTACAACAGTTTCATTTAGTCATCAAATATAAAAAGGGCATACATCATAAAGTTGCAGATATGTTATCTACACCCATTCTAAATGCATCTACTATACTTAAGCATAATTTTGTGTTACATGAGAGTTACATTGAACAATATGCTCAAGATATAGACTTTAAAGATGTATATGCAACTTTAAGTCAAGGCAAACGAGTAGAAGAATTGGATTATCATGTGAAGGACCGACTCTTATATCATTGTGGGAAGTTATGATATCAAGACACTATAGATGGATGGGTTTTCTACAACAGTTTCATTTGGTCATCAAATATAAAAAGGGCATACACAATAAAGTTGCAGATATGTTATCTAAACCCATTATAAATGCATCTACTATACTTAAGCATAATTTTGTGTTACATGAGAGTTACATTGAACAATATGCTCAAGATATAGATTTTAAAGATGTATATGCAACTTTGAATCAAGGCAAATAGGTAGAAGAATTTGATTATCATGTAAAGGACCGACTCTTGTACCATTGTGGGAAACTCTGCATTCCACAAACTGAGAGAGTAAAGATAATTAGAGGAGCACACACTTCTCTAATATCAGGTCACTTTGGGGTAAGTAAAACTATTGCACAGCTACAAAGATTTTATTATTGGCCAAAAATGAATGAGACAGTTTCTAGATATGTAAGAGGGTGTACTATGTGTGCTAAAAGCAAGCCCACCAACAGAAAACTAGGCTTGTACACTCCATTACCAGTACCTTCTTACCCTTGGGAAAGTGTTTCCATGGATTTTGTTGGAGGACTGCCTAAATCTAGGAAAGGTCATGATTATCTATATGTTGTTGTGGATATGTTCAACAAAATGTGTATTTTGATACCTTGTAATAAACAGATTATAGTTGAACAAACTGCAAAACTGTTCTTTGAACATGTATGGGTTCATTTTGGATTACCCACTTCCATTGTATCTGATCGAGACACCTGATTTGTGGGGAAGTTTTGGTCAAGTCTGTGGGAACTGATGGACATCAAATTGAAGAAAAGCACAACTTTTCATCCACAAACTGATGGCCAAACAGAAGTAGTTAACAGGACAGTGATCCAGTTACTCAGAGGATATTGCAGCAACCATCCTAAGCTTTGGGATGAACATTTGTGTTATGTGTAGCATGCTTACAACAAAGCAAAACATTCTTCTACACAGAGATCTCCTTTTGAGACCTGTTTTGGTTTCACATCAAGGTCTTCTTTAGATTTTGTCTTTGATAAAGATACCACAGTTGAGGGACACAATGATGTGGATAGGGCAACTAGGTTCATTGAACAAATCCAGGAGATCCACCAGGAAATACATGAATAGCTGGAAAAGAGCCAAGCCAAATAAAAGGCAAGGCATGACACGCATTGAATGGAGCATAGTTTCCAAGTTGGTGACCAAGTCTGGCTATATATTAGCAAGGACAGGATGCAAGGTGAATGTAAAAAGCTGAAGCCTATCAGGTATGGACCTTTCCAAATACTTGAGAAGATTGGTGAAAATGCTTTTCGCCTTGATCTACCAGCTTACATGCACATCTACTCAGTCGTAAATGTAGATTGCTTGAGATTGTTTGAACCATCACTGGTTGAGGATCTCGAAGAGCAGAGTCAATTGCCTTCTATTGATGACCTACTACCTGAATATCTTAATGAATTGCAGGAAGACACAGTTCTGGACAGGGAGGTGAGGATGACGCACAGGGGAGATGTTGAGTACCTCAGAATTGGACTCAAGGGTTCAAAGCCGAGCAGTGCAAAGTGGATAGAGATTGGACAAGTGAGAAAATTGTACCCTCACTTAGTCGATGCTTGAAAACCAACTTTTGGTGATCGAAAAGCTTTTTCAATGGGAAGGCCGTGATCTGAATTGGATCCATGAAGAAAAACCAAAGCACTGTGACTGTATCAGATCGGGACAAACTTTGAATTCAAGAGCACGGAGCGATCAGAAAGACCTCTGAACAGTGGCAGTTGGCAGCCAGTGTGGAATGATGAGGACCTCGGTCAAAGCGTGTTGACCGAGGCCCATGGAGATTGCGTAGGAGGCGAAACTGGAACCTGGGAAGCCCGGATTGGGAAAAGGAGGTTGTTTCTGATGCACAATTAATGGGCAAAACCCCTCAAGAAGGAAGGGCCCCGAGCGCTCGGTCGAATGGAAGCCGGGAGAACCGTGGGGAAAAGCGCTAAAGGCTAAAGGTGGGACCTACGCTCCAAAATCGGTGGCATTTATCGGGGGCACCCTTGGGCGGTAAGCGGATTTGGAGAAAAAAAAGCGATTCCACTCAGCGCCCGACACGTGGTAGGCAGAGGAGAGAGAAAACCACCGCTCATCACGCGCTAACGCCCGAGCAAGTTGATCGCTCGAAATGAGCGAATGACGTTGGATCTAGGGGCTCCAGATCTAATGGTTGAGAATGCGCCTGATGAAAGAACTGGATCTAACAGGGGATTTAGCCGCGATAGAAAGAATTTTGACGTCCGATTTGACCACCGAGTTGGCAGGTAACTCATTCCACAATGTAACAGAAAAAAACTGAACTGACGAGGAAAAGCTGGCGTAGTTCGCAAGAGGACAAGTGGCCACTCCCTGTGAGCTGTTGATGATGACACCAAGACAGGGAATTCCAAGTGAGTAGCAGCAGGTGACCCGACAGAGGAAGAAGAGGAAGTGAATAGTCAAGAGATCGATTGGCTTTAAAGCCAAGAACGGAGACCGAGAGAGGACACCGAGAGGAAGAGCCAGAGAGAAGAAGACAAAGACAGAGAAAGGAAGAGACATTGAAGCAAAGAGCAGAAAGACAGAGAGCCAAGTTGACCTACAGCATAAGGCAGCATCGAGCGATCCCTGAGAGGATCTGTTGGGAATCGAGCACCATATTGGGCTCCTCCCATTAAAGACCAGAAAGGTCAAGTTCTGGTAAGGAAAGGAGTCTGTGTACTCTAGTGGCTTGGGGGGTCTAAGAACCACCCTACCAAACATTGTTCTATTTCAGGAGACTCAATTTGAGCTCCTCATTGTAATTCTCTGCTTTAAAGACACAATAAAAGAAGGCCACCACTGAAAGTTGGATTGGAGACGTAGCCCTGGAGGATAGGGTGAAATCCTTATTAATTGTTGTGCTCTTGTATTTGCTTACTGTGTTTCTTTGTTGTTTTCCATATTTCCAGTGTCTATGTATTTCGCAATCTGATCGATCTGTTGCCTAAAATCACATAGACACACACTAGCACATGAGTCTATAATACCTTCATTCAATAGTTAATTAACTGAGGTCACTCGTAGGGTGATTATCAGATCATCGGTAAAGAGAAAGAGTTGTACCCTCACTTGCTGAGTAAAAATAGACTTTTGGTGGTCCAAAAGCTTCTAATGTGGAGGAATGATCCAGGGGATAAAAAATATGCTCAAAAATCAAAGTGCTCAAAATATTCTAAAACTAGTGCTAAATCGTAGATCTCGTTGTTCTGATTCCAACGACATTTGAATCACCTCAGTCTGACATTGTATGTGAAATTTATCACCATTATGAAGTTTTTGGCAAACAACTAAAAAATCAACTTGCATGTTTGACTAGGCAGTTGATTGGGTAGGCCTGATGATGATGTGGCGATAATGTTAGCAGGCGACAGTGCAAATACGGTAGTCAAATGGGCCAATCCTGTGCTGACATGTGGCATGATTGTATAGTGCGATTGGCGAGTTTTGATTGGTTGTTGTGTTCGTCGTTGGCCCAAATGCAAGCCACCACGTGGCTCTATTGGAGGCTGCCACATGGCTTATGCTCATTGGTAAAAAAAATTGTTAATGGACCGACCGATCTCGATAAGGTTCGACCCTGATATCTTTGGCTACACAATCGACGACTTACTAATACACCACATAATGTGACTTGCTATATAACATAGGCCAATTATATTTATTATAATATGGTTTGGCAGTTTTGGGGGGAGGGGGAGGCAAGCTAGGAGGCTCGCCCAACTAGCCCATAGGAGGCGAGGAGTTGGCCCCCATCTCCCGGTCCCATTAATACAACAAAAGTTGTCGATGTATGGTGTAGAGGGGCAAGGTCTATGGCACCCTGCCCAAGCTCGAGCCAACGGTCATATTAATTTGCACACAACCAAGAGCAAAGGGGCCGATGAGCACATGGCCTTTGGCCCGCACCCCTGGTCATTTGTATGCCATGTGATTGACATAAGGGGTGGGAGTTAGGGGCGCAGTGCCCAGTTAACCATCCGACTTTTTGCACTGTTTTTGGCGGAATTTTTGCCATTCACGTGCCAGTTTGTTGCCTCGCAGAACCGCTAAAGACATAATTCGTTGCCAGTTTTGACAGAAGGGTAATTTTGCAAGAGAGTTAGCAGAGAAATGAAGGAAGCCTAACTCGGCCATTTTTCAGCCTTTTTGAGCACAATAAGAGCCTACATAGGAGTTTTTGTGTGTTCTCGACACAATGACAACATTATTTTTGTGATTTGAGCATTGTATGTTGATTTAAGCATTGGAAGTTGGACCCGGAAATGTAGCCCAAAAGGGGTGGACTCCATCTTCAAATTGTTGTTTTGTGATGCTGCATGTTGTCTATTTTTCTCTGTTTAAATTTGCAAAATTTAACTAAGTTTACTAAGTTTATGTTCTTTTGCAATTTTGATTTATTACCCACAAGACATAAACCAACTTGCAAACTTTTCAAGAAACCTTCAATTTTTAATTTAAGACCAGGTAATGGTGGCATCTCTATTGACAACATGAATTCCAAATAAGTACTTCATGTTCCAAATATGGATCCAAATTTGCGTTATGTCTATCACATGGGTGACATAAAAGGGTGGAATTTTGTGTTAACAAATGGGTTGTGAAAGATATGGGCTATGAACATAGGATTGTTACTTCAAATGAGTTATGTGAGATGTAGGTTATGAATATATGATTGTTTCTCAAAGGCATTGTGATGAAACATAGAGGATTTACAAACTTGGTAACATAGAGCCATCCAACAAACCAATAGACTAATAGAGTCCATGGCTATGATTGCAAATGAAAATCACGGTAATACACTTGGGCATACAATCTCTGGATCGGTTTGAACATGAGCACCAACAACATGGTTCAAAAGATTCCTTCCATCCACCTTCCAAGCAATGCTTGGGTAGGATGCCTATCCAAGAAACACCATTATGCATCCTTCCCTAAGACCTAAGCCCACTATGTCTCTCAACCCTTTGTGCTTGTGCATAGTGGCATGTGGGCCCATAAAAAATCTCTCTTATCTCTAGCCAAGTATTTCCTTGCATTCAAGAATGACTACAACATATTCTATGAGTTTATAACATCAAAATAATCAAAATGATCAAAATAATCTGAGACATATTTAACATATTTAAAATGATCAAAATAGTTAGATGTTCAACAAATTTTCCATGGCTACACACAATTGAAACCATCCTAGATCTATCTAACGCTAGATCTATCATGTGTCGAGAAGGATCAAATCCCTTAAGGTGCAAACCTTCTTTTTGGAGTGTAGAACTTGAAATAAGGTTTGCACCTCAAGAAATTTGATCCCTCTCAGTGCATGATACTTTTGATGTTAGATAAATCTAAACTAATACAATATAAGAAAGATATATAATTATTCTTTATCTCAATATAAAATTGACATATAACATATTAAAAACCAACATAAATCCATATTAAATTTAAATATGTCATAAACTAAAATATCAAAATTTAAAAAAAAAAATTACATTATTAAAAATTTAATCCCTCTCCATACATAATAAATCTAAAATTAATAGCAATCCTACCTCAAACTTTCTTAAAATCCCTTCTACCCCAATCTTTCTTTAAAAAACCACCGTACCTTCTTATTTGTTCTTTGGAGTTCTTTTAAAGGGGTTATAGGTTTGATACATTATTGTATTCCTAATCGGTATGTGCATTAGCGGCATACGGCGACATTTCCCCGACGATGTAGGTTTTGAAGGTTTATTTCCATTATTTTGAAGGAAGCCGGTGCATTCTCATACTGTATCTCACAGTAGCCGAGCTTCAGATTCGCCCCAAGAATGTGAAATTGCTTTATTTCATCGCATGTTTTTCTTGATTATTAACGCATACCTCTGAATTTGCTCATTCTAAATTCGCCAGTCACGCGGCTGACCCTGGTTGCAATGACCTATTTTGTTTTCATTGATATGATCTGCACTTTTTAGTCGATGGCAGCAATCAATTTCAAATTAATTTTCTGTTTTAATGAAGGGATGTTCACTCCACTCACCAATTCCCTCTGGCTGCCGCTCCTTTCGTTTACAAACAGATTCCCTCTGCAATAACTATAAAGCGAAGATGTTTCTCTAGCAAATCGCCCGAGGCATGACGGTACACAAAAAACACCAAATCGCTCTGGGCATGACGCGATATGTTTCTGTGACACAAAAAACACCTGTAGCTTCTAAACTTGAATCACACCAAAGTGGAGCATGACGCGACACAAAAAACACCTGTAGCTTCTAAACTGGAATCACACCAAAGTGGAGTGGCTAGATGCAAAATGGTGTTCTACAAAGAATGAATCACACAGTAAGGGAGATGGCTAGATGCATAGAAAACACATGGATTTCAAATAATGGGAGCCACAGTGCGTTGTGCCTCACATCGTCAAAACCACCCTGTGAAAATCACCATGTGAGCACTCAAAGTGTGTACTCCATTTGAGAGTTTAAGAGGTTAGAGCCTATATATCTTCCATTTCCACATTTATAGGATGAACTTCATTAAAAGCGAGAGCTAAAGGGCCCTAAGTGCATCATTTTGGGGTATAGTGGAGAATCCAAGGGATCATTTTGTGATCTCCTCTCCTCGGTGTGCAAGATGTGTTTAATGAAGGCTTCTCTTTAAGGCCCCAAGATGTTTTTGCTAAATAAGTGATTGAAATTCTTACTTATGAAGTTATCTATACTCTTGCAAAAGACATTATTTTGATAAATGTTGTTATAAAAAATTCACAAGTAAATTGCTCACTCAAGCAATTAGATGCACAAGTAGCTTTCATTGCTCAAACACAATCATGTTAAGGATGTCCACTTCAATGTGCTCCGGATCTTCCTCAAAAGTTTAGCATGGAACATTGCAACATTGCCTTCGCTCTTCATGTGAAGGGAACAAAGTTCAAGGCCAACCCAAAACAAAAATATCCCTTAGTGGGTGCTACTCAATACAGGGCTTTGTTTGGAAGCTTTCATTAGCTTGTTCATGCTTAGCCAAATATTTCGTTATAGTTAGCGTGGTTTCTAAACATATGTAAGCTCCATTTGGTTTGTCTTTTTGAAAACATTTATTTTGAGTCTCACTCATTTAATGGTTCTCATTGAACAATTGCTTTATTAGTTGTCTCTTTTGGTGGAATTTTCTTCATACAAATTTCTTAGTGGAGATGATATTTATTCACTTGATATCATTAATTTAGTTTTTATTTTTCTTCAAAATAGGAAAAAACCTATCTTGGACCTAATTTGTATTAGTACAATACCAAGAATTTGATGTGCAATTGCATCATTGTGTATAAAAAAATGTGGTCACTTGAAATAACTCACTCATAGTTCGTGAAGGCTTGAATCTATTACAATAATATACTCAATGCATTGGAGGCTTGAAGCCATTACAATAATATACCCAATATGAGTGCAACATGTCACTTGCAAGAATTGAACTTGGGTGGGGAGGATAACAATCATTCCTCCCAACTGCCTAAGATAAAACAATTTGATATAAGGGAGATGATGCTCACTATAAGGGAGATGTGTAAGGTGCAATCTAACTATTCTACGTTTTGGGTTTTTTTAATCGTAGTATAGCAATATTTGTTTTTGTGATTATGGTTTTTGTTATTTAAAATGCATTTTTGAATGCATAAATTGATTGAGCACCACAAAGCACCCCCAGATACCTCAAATTATGTAGATTTCATAGCTCAAACTATCGAGTCTAACAAATCCTATTGGATTTTGAGCAAAATTGATCAGAAAATATGCCTAGAAAAAGGCCAAAACATATCAAAGTTAGAGTATGAGGATGTTTAGGTCCTTTCATGCTTAACTAGAGTTGATACATGGTATCTTAAGAATTGGTATAAATCCATCTTAACTTTAGATATATCATATGTCAAGAGAGATTAAAATTTGCTGAAAGGTTTGCACCTTTAGGGAATTCATAGTAGTTAAAACATTTCAATGGTATGTTATGTTGTCGAGAGGCACATTCTACAACCCAGCATGAGGGTGATGTGTAAGTATGTCTATGCTCAATGTGGATTTGACACATGTCCAATAATGTTGGTCTAAAAAATATTTACTCAAACAAATTAATGTATGCCTAAAGAAACATGAAAATAACCATATAAATAAAAAAAACTCCAAAACTTAAAAGAGTCATACTGCCAACTTTTCATTACTACATAAACAATGTCGGTGTCAATTTTAATGTGTTAAGAATGTTGTAACTAGTTGTAGACAAATTTCAGAGAGAACTAAATGGCACAAGATTCATAATGAGAGGAGTGAGCTTTGAGGAGAACTCATATGGACTCAATACATGTTTAATATTTAGACAAGTTTACACTCCCCTATGATATGCAGGTTTGTTCATTTTTCGGCACATTCTAGGCATTTTAGGGTTTCATTGATATGGCACCAACAATATTCCAGGATTGATGGTTTGGAACATCAAAAGTGTGGAATTACAGATGTTTATCCCATCTACTTTGAACATATGAGCCAAGAGTTTCCATATGGATAGTTATAGCAACTTCTCTGCTGCCAATCAATTAGAGATGTAGAACTTGAACCGAGTAAGGAGATATTTATCATTCAATGAAGTTAAGTTGAATAATAAAGATGGATGCTATGTACGAGCATGTTGATCTGCCCTTGAAAGATTATAATGGTGATTAAGACTAGCCGATGCATTTAACATGGAAGAAAAAATGGTAGTGTTTCTTTCTCAACGTGGAGAAGATTCATAAATAAAAACTTATGAAACTTTTGCATAGGGTTATATGCATCTCTACTATAGTATAATAGACTTTGCATGCTTAATTGTGGGTTTCTAACAGTCTGCGTATAATTGTAAGTATAATATGATTATTAAATATAATATTAAATTTGATATATTATAATATATATTAATGTTAGTAAGATAAAGAGATTTAATACAACATATATTTAAATTTTATTAATATTATATTATATAATAATTATTGACTAATATAACATATAACTATTATAATATCATATTATATGAAACATAGTATTATAATATTATAATATTAAACATAATATAAGGGAGAGAGAAGGAGAAGAGAGAGAGGGGGAGAGGAAGAGGGAGGGAGAGAGACATGGATAGACTTAGAGAGACGGTGTGTATGTTTGGGGGGTGAGATATAGAGAAAAATAAAGAGAGATATAGCGAGATATAGATATAGATAGAGGTGGAAGAGAGGGAAGAGCATAGAGATAGATAGAGGGAGGGAGGGAGAGATAGATAGATATGGAGAGAGAGAGAGAGAGAGAGAGAGAGAGAGTGTGTGTGTGCGTGTTTCAGGGGGTGAGATAGAGAGACAAAGAAGGAGATATGGGGGGAGATATAGATATATATGGTAGGAAGAGAGAGGAGAGAAGAGAGAGACAGAAGGAAGGAGGGAGAGACATAGAGAGAGATAGAGATGGGGGAGAGAGAGGG
This sequence comes from Pinus taeda, assembly GCA_000404065.3. Lineage (NCBI taxonomy): Eukaryota > Viridiplantae > Streptophyta > Pinopsida > Pinales > Pinaceae > Pinus > Pinus taeda. The sequence continues at coordinate 110,355 of APFE031353689.1, forward strand.
AGGGAAAAAGAAATACATAGAGAGAGAAAGGTGAGGATAGAGAGGGAGTGAAAAGGGAGATATGGAGAGACAGTGAGGGAGAGAGGAGATAGGGAGGGAAGAGTGAGAGAAGGAGAGAGAGAGGGAAGGAAGAGTGAGAGAAGGAGAGAGAGAGGGAGGGAAGGTGAAGAGAGAGAGAAAGAAGGGGAAGAGAGAGAGAGGGAAATGAAGAGGGAGGGAGAGAGACATAAATAGATATGCATAGATAGTGTGTATGTTTGGGTGATGAGATACAGAGACAAAGAAAAAGATACATAAGGATATAGACATATACTTTCTTCAGACTCCAGGTCTTTGTCTATGAATCCAACAGGAGAGGCATTCACCGATAAAGCCCACAAGGTTGCCACGAACAGAAATAGAAACAGGGTCGCTCGTGCCATAACTAAAGAAAACAATAACTCGTCGATATAATTCACAGAAATAATATGAATTGGTGGAGATAAAGCAGAAGGGGATCGTGTTATATAGCAAATCGAACTGATAATAATACTTAATAAAACCATGAATCCCACATTCAAAAGGACTCCATTAAACTAGTTTAATTAATTAATTAATTAATAGCAACTTGGACCGAGTTTAACGGGCATGGAATCCAGTAACAGAAAACATTCATCTCACGGCATCAATGGTGAAATATTATTCAGGGTAGAAGGAAGTGTGAATAATTTCAGTATCAGATTTGTTTCAGTATGTTTCAATGCAGATCACACAAATGCTTTGGAAGAGAAATTTGGTAGTGCCATTATGCGACTTTAATGGGTCCCGTATGTTTCAATGCGGATCACACAAATGCTTTGGAAGAGAAATTTGGTAGTGCCATTATGCGACTTTAATGGGTCCCACCTGTAAGTAGATAGAAAATAGTATATTTTTTTAAACCTTCTTTTCATGAATTTAGGAAGGATGCAGTAAGAAGTAAGTACATTGATGAGTTTATTTATTTTTATTTAAGTATATTCTTATTTTATATTTGAAATATAGAATCTAATTTAATTATTTTAAAAGAGGTTGTTAGCATAATATTGAATAAAATTATGAATCCCACATTCAAAAGGACTTCATTAAATTAGTTTAATTAATTAGTATCACTCTAATTAACTATTGAAGCACCATGAGCCACGCATGATTATAAAAAAAAATTGTACCATTAAAAATTTAATCCCTCCCAATACATAATAAATCCAAAATGAATATCTATCTACTAATCCTACCTTAAACTTTCTTAAAATCTGATCTTACTTCTACCCTAATCTTTCTTAACCTTTCTTTAAGAAAACCACCTACCTTCTCATTTTTCAAATGGAGTTCGTTCAGAGGGGATAGGTTTGATATATTATTGTAAAAAAAAAAAAACATTACGGATATGCATATGATGTGGAGTTTTTATTGCAGTGGAAAAGACACATGGAAGAAAATTTATATGTATAGATAAAAAAAATGTGGAAGTTTCCAATGGCGAAGCGTTGGAAAATTTTAGCCTAGAATTGTAAAATAAGAAAATCGTTCAATTCTATAACAAGCATCAGTGGTCTAGTGGTAGAATAGTACCCTGCCACGGTACAGACCCGGGTTCGATTCCCGGCTGATGCAGCTCTAGAGTTTTTCTCTGCTCTTTCGGATTACTCGGTTTCGGTTCATGGCTGGTTCAGCTAAATATCTTCTCTTTTTCCTTAAGTATCGGGTTCGATTCCAGGCTGGTGCACCTAATATCTTGTTTTCCTTTTTCGATGTAGGTTTTGTTTTCCTTTTTCGATGTAGGTTTTGGGCTTGATGTAAAGTTCATATTTATTACTTATCCTGTTGTTTTCCTTTTTCGATGTAGGTTTTGGGCTTGATGTAAAGTTCATATTTATTACTTATCCTGTCTCTGTAGCCGAGTCTGAATCTGAAGTATCGTTTCTGTATTTCACAAACCAAGCAACTTGCCCTTAGCAACGAATCTCAGAGTGCTCTAGCTCGCTCTCTTTGTGTTTTATGGCTCTGAAAACAGTTTTGATAACTAAGAATCAAGGGACTAAATATATTCATGTCGTTGTAGTATAGTGGTGAGCATCCCCGCCTGTCACGCGGTCCTTATCTGTTGAAGGTTTAATTGTAGTTTCAGATTCGATCTAAATTGCTAAATTGCTGCATTTCAGTATGCCTTTTTGGTTATTGCGCGGATGACCCGGGTTCGATCTCCAGCAACGGCGACCTTTTCCCGGCGATGTAGGTTTTGAAGGTTTTTGTACATTTCTTTTGAAAGAGGCCCGTGCATTCTCATACTATATCTCAATAGCATACCCCAAGAACGTTAAATTGCTTCATTTTCTTGGTTATCGACGCATACTTGTGAATTTGCTCATTCCAAACTCGCCTGTCACGCGGCTGACCTGGGTTTGATACCCGGCAATGACCTAATTTGTTTTCACCATGCCATCTGCTCTTTTTAGTCGATTTCAAATTATTTTTCTGTTTTGATGAATGGATGATCACTCCACTCATCAATTCGCTCCTGTTTACAAACAGATTCCCTCTCCAATAACTATAAAGTGAAGATGTTCCTCTGAGCAAATCGCCCTAGGAATGACGGGACATGAAAACACCTGTATGTTTCTGTGACCAAATCGCTCTAAGGCATGACAGGACACCAAAACCATACATCTATGGAATCAATTTTACCAGAAAATAGTCATCCCTTTCCAAATTTTGAATTCCTAACGCATTGTTCAGGACAGTTAAATGGTTTGATTTGGTTCTTAAACATATCCACAATAATTTGTTTCTTTTTTGACTTAATTGGGAATGGCATACTACACGTTGTGGAGGAGGCTAGAATTCCAAGGAAAGTGTTTGGGGATATCAATATTATGTTCATATTTCTAATTCTTAAATGTTCTGAATCTCTCACCTCACCTTCAATAATTATAGGACAATATCTATTTGCAACCTTATCTATAAGGTCATTGCTAAGGTCATATTTGATAAATTGAAAAGTTTTCTCTCTTTCTTTTTATCTCTTGAAAATTTTGGATTTCTTATAGGTTGCCTAATTCATGATACCATTTGGGTGGCTCAAAAGGCTTTGCATTCCATTAAGAACAAAAAACTTAGTGCTCTAATCCTAAAAATGGACTTGGTCAAAGCTTCCTTAGGCTTCTTCCCCTTCATATTGGTCTGGATATAAAGGTTACAAACTACATCATGAGCTGCATAACATCTACCAACTTCTCAGTGCTTGTCAATGGATCCCCTTTAGGTCTGTTTTCTTGTTCAAGAGGCTTGAAACAAGGGTGTCCCTTATCTCCCCTTGTATTCCTTCTTACCATAGAGGGCCTACGTCTAGTGATCAACAAGGCTAAAAGTGATGGACTTATAAAGGTGGTTAAAGTGTCTAAGTCCATTTATTTAACTCATCTCCTATTCGTGGAATATGTTTTAATGTTTTCGTGACGACTCTATATCTTAATGGTCTCATCTTCACTATATTTTCTCATCCTTTTGCTCTGCATCTGGTATGCAGGTTAGCATCTTAAAATCCTCCTTTCTTCATAATAATATCTCGAATCAGACCATTGACTCAATAGCCTCTATCCTTCTATATAAAGTGGTCCCTACTGATCATGGTATTTCTTACCTAGTCTACCAGATTGGGCCTAACTGCTACTTTGTGGAAGATTGGTCCTAGCTTATTAAGTGGATTGAATGCAAAATCAACAATTGGTGTTATAGGTGGCTCTCCTTGGGTGGTAGGATGAATTTGGTTAAGTTTGTTCTAGAGAGCATACTAGTATACTGGCTAACCCTCTCCAAGAATCCCAAATCCCCCATAAGGAAGATGTGTCATTGCATGTTCAATTTTCTCTACATTGCCAAGAAGGATAGGGCAGGCCTTCATTTGGCTAAATGGAACATGCTCTCTCAAACCAAAAGCTTTGAAAGGGATTTCAAAAATCTCCTTTGGTTTGGTCAAGCCCTGACTATGAAGAGATTTTGGAGGGCCATCTCAGGTTTGGGTATCTGGAGTTCCATTATCTTAGATAAATACTTCAACAACAAGGAAATTTCAGAGTGGCTAAGGACTTATAAACAACAAAAATATTCATTTGGGTCAATTACTTGGAGAGGCTTGGTGGAGGCTTTTCCTTTGATGTTAAATTAGATTGCCTGTAAGGTGGGCAATTGTCATCAGGTTATCTTAGGGAAGGATCCCTTTATAGGGAGTAACAATTTCTATCATTTATCTTTAGATCTTATCTCTTGTCTTCATGGGTAGGGTGTATTTAAGCTTATCATGCCTCTTTGCCTAGTTCCCCAATTGCTTCCCTTGGTTGTTGGAAAATCTCTTCTGACCTGGGTTTACAAGGATCCATGACTATTGAATGGGATTATTTTCTTAATAATCTTGTATCTACTGGTCTTTTCTTAAAAAATGAGGAGGACTCCTTTCTATGGAGCTATAATATCTCATCTGGTCAAGTCTCAACCAGCCTGGCCTATAATTCTATCTCTTCTTCATCGCTTAATCACAGGGACATTTGGTCACATAGGAAGATATGGAAATGGTCTATATCGCCTAAACTCAGATGCTTTGTATGGTTATCCTTAAATAATTGTATCCTCACTTGGGACAACTTGTTACACAAGGGCTTCTATGTTCTAGACCTATGTTGCTTATGCTTGAGAGGACTAGAATATGTTTATCGCCTCTTTTTCCAGTATGATTTTTCCATGACTTTATTGAATGTAATTCTTGCATTTCTTAACATTATGGACAATGGTCCCATCTCATCCCTTGAGTCTTGTCTTCATTGGTGGGATCTCAAGATGGGTAATTTCAAATCATTACTTGATTTTTTAGCTTGGGGTAATTGGAAAATGAGAAATAAACACACCATTGAGGATCAACCTATCAATCCACCTTGCATACATGCTAAGGTCATTGGTTTTTCAAGGATTATTTGAAACCTCATAAGCCCAAGTTGGTCTGGCCTTTCTGTTACCTGTTGAGCCCTCTCTCCTGTCATGTTGGATTCTTTTATGGAGCCTATCAAGATGGCCTTTGCGGTGGGGGGGCTCATTTACTTATTCAAGGGGATCTTTCCCATCATATTTGGATGAACCTGAGGACTAACTCCAATACCAAGGAATAAATCACAGCTTGTTGGGTGCTTTTATTTTTTGCTTCTCACATTAATGTTGATTCCTTACAGTTCTATAGTGATTCCATATGCTTCATTGATTCGATATCAGGGAGAAGCAACATACAAGCTCTAAATTTGATCCCTTGATAGGAAAAAATTACTATACTAATGGAAAAAAAAAATCCCTCTCCTTTCAGCATATACATAGGGAATGGAACCTCCAGGTATACTTTCTTTCTAAGAAAACTCTCAATGAGGAAGAAGGTTTTATATATTTTGAAGGAAGACATGGCAATCATTCTCTGTGTCGTGGGAGAATCCACATTTCAACTCGTCACCAACTGCCAATGAAGTAGTACATGATACTGAATGTTATCTTCAACGAGACTTCCAAAATTCTACTATCAATTACAAGAAAATTGGAGGCTAACTATTTTTTCTGTCAACATACCAGAAGCTTTCTCTGGGGTTATTTTGAAAGAACTTTTTTGAAGACTGTCGAACTTTTGCCTATCTAATATTCCAATTTTTGTGAAGATTTTGTGGATGTTGTTATAGTGGACTCAATATGTAAATCCTATATGTCTATGTTTTACCTTTTTGTACACATGGGTGGTGTGCAGGGACCTAAAAAGTAATGTATTGGCACATGTAAATGGTTATGTACTCCTTTTTTGATTTAGTAGAAAAGGACAACATTTCCCTCTAGAAAAAAAGAGATGTAGAAGATAACAAAGAAAAAATATTACATGTTATGATGATAGTTTGTACAATTAACTTAGGCCATATTATTAAAGGAATATAGTTCAATGAATTGTAGAGTATGGTATTTATATTTCCCTGTAACCTAGTAGAGAGTTTCCATATTAGTAAATAGGTATTAATAGAGGATTGTCAATACCAATGTGAGAGCTAGATGAGGGAATTTTTAGATAACTATATTAGACAACACAACTAAAAGTACTCGTGTTTCAAATTTACCATTAAGAATTTAAATCATAGTTAGATTATGTAATTTGTTAATCATATATAACATTAACTTATTGTTTTTTACGAAGTCATTTTATTTAATAAATTGTAGTTTTATTTTATGTTTGGGCACTCAAATCAACATTGTATATCTAGTTAGTATCTTTATACACAACATTTTTCATTATAAAAGATAAGGAATTGAATAATTATATTTAAGTGTTTATCATGCTTACATGTATTTCTTAAATATATGTTTTTCTTATTTGGTGTTCATGTGTTGATTTGATTGAAGTCTTGTCATTGTTGTTATTTAACAAGATTGGTTTAAAACCTAATATGGTGTCAAAGAATGAGTGATACTCTCACTAAAATCAAAGCACATAGTTGGGAGTTTTCTAAGTTTTGATGCAACCCCTTTGTAAAAGGAAGGTTATCACTGTAGAGATTGAACTTTGCCAAGGTTTAGATAAATTGCAAGGGGAAAATTATGGCTCTTCGAAAATCCATTTAGAGTCATTATTCAAAATTCAATGGTTGTACAATGTACATAATGAAAGAAAATCCTCCACATGAGACATACATTATACACACATGATAGAAATTTTGATGCATAATAATACAAGGAAATGATATATGACATTATTACTATCCAGGAGAAGACAAATTGAAATAATGCTATGTAGAGGAAAGTGGCCTTGTGAAATTGTGCAACAAATTTGAGTTTCTCTACACCAACAATACCTCCCACATCAGCCAACTTGAAATGAAATTATGGACTCTCATGTTTGGTGACTTTGGCAGTGTTTAAGTACATTTGTCTTAGTGCAATAGAATCCAAATTAACATCACACTGCTAGAGGAAAAAATAAAAATAATCCCAACTACATTAGTGTGATCCTCAATGATCTCACACCTGAATATGAAAAAAGTATACTCAATATTCATTAGGTTGATCCCTTCATCAAGTTTCCTGTATACTCTACATTTGAATGGTTGTGTTACCAAACCCCAACAATTCTTAGAAATTTTAACAAACTTGTTTTCTCAATCAAACACATACAATGAAAGACTCCAAAGATCCACATCAGAAAGATGAAAACACAAACAAAATTTCACAAAAGATACTTAACTCTGAGTACCACAACAAACAAAGACATGAAAAGAAGAATTTCCAAACCAAGATTCGATATATAAAAAAGAACCATGTTAGAAAAATGGGAGGTGAAACAAAGAATCATGCCACCTAACATGCTCCATCACATTCCAAAGCCACTTTAGAATGACACGTTGATTAAGGAGAAAACTGATATATGACACAACATAAAGGTATTCTCTCTAATTATTCTTCTATAAATCAAGGAGAAAATCTTTCTATATATAGTAATTTATTCCTAAAAAAAAAAATTGCTAATGATCCAGGGGATCAAAAATATGCTCAAAAATAAAAGTGCTCAAAATCTTTTGAAACCAATGCTAAATCGTAGATCTCGTTGTTATGATTCCAACGACGCTTGAATCACCTCAATCTAACACTGTATGTGAAAGTTATCACGTTCTAAACTTTTGGCAAAACAACTAAAAAGTCAACTTGCAGGGTTGATTGGGCCGTTGACTAGGCAATCCGTATGATGATGTGGTGATAATGTCAACAAGTGACTGTGAAAGTACTTTGATCAGATGGGAAAATCTCATGCTAACACGTGGCATGATCGTACAGGGTGGTTGAAATTTTTGATTGGTTGTTGTGTTTATGGTTGGGCCAACCATAGACCACCACGTGGCCCAATGGGAGGCCGCCATGTGGCCCAATGGGAGGTCACCACATCTGATCCAAACTTAAATGGGAACACAACAAATATCAGATGTAACTATAAATAGGCTCTAGTGCCTCCTTCCTTCTCCTATTGTGTCATATTTGTAAATCCTTCAATCCTATCCCAAGTTTTTCTTAAGGGGGGATGTTAGGATATTCCGACACATAGGAAATAGTTAAGTTCAACTTGGTCTAGTATAGAGTTAGGTATAGAGTTAGGTAAAGTGTGTTTCTTTACCGTTGTACATTTTGTAACTTACAATCCGACGGTCACGATATGTAGTGATCCGACGGTTCATTCTCTCCTTGGTATTACCGACACTTGATCCGTGGCTTGACACCCGATTGGTTCATGAATTCTATTTAAAGCGCATGGAGGGTCATTTGTAGGTTAACCATTCATGAGAGAAGCTTATGTAAATTTTCATTCTTTTATTAATAAATTGCCTGAAGTGGCCGCGTTGGCTCAGACCGTGGACTGTTTCCCTCTTTGAGGGTTTTAACCATGTCAAAATACTTGTGTATTGATCTGTGATTTGTTTGTGAGCTGTGTCCTTTGGTGTTTTGTCTGAGAAACTTACCTTGTAAATTCCTACAAAGATATGGTTGGATTCATTTCTTCTTTCTCAATGTGATCTTTCACTTCTTGCACCTTTTTCTTCTTGATATGTTCTTCTATCTTGAGAGTTTGAGGAGTGGTAATTCTTGCCAATGCTTTACAAGATATGGTCGAATTCATTTCTTCTTTCTCTGGGGTTGGGTCCTGGCATATATCCTCTTCTTTTGATGTTTCTTGATCCTCTTCTTCCTCCTCTTCATACTCTATGTAAAATAATTTCTTCTTAGCACACTTATGATCTTTAGTGCATTTTCTATCACAATTGTAACAAAGCCCTTTTTCTCTTTTCTCTTTCAATTGTTGTGGTGTAAATGCTGTAGGTCATGGGAGGCTAGGAGAAGAAACACTTCCATAATTATAGTCATGAGTGGTTGGATTCCTTATTTCTATAATTTCACTTTCAATTTTTCTTGTCCATCTGAATTCCTTCTCCAATGAATCAGGGTCCCAAAGATGAACCTCACGTAGAATGTTATCCTTTAAAGTACCTATGAAGACATCAATCCTTTGCTTCTTCGGAATATCATTTACCTTATATTCAATTTTTAAAAGTCCTCAATGTGCTCTACGATTGAACACTTTTGTTTGAGATTTATCAATTGGCTAAAGAAGGTGTTTCTCTTTGTAACCTCATAATGTGCTATCATTTCCTCTGTGAAAATTGACCACGTAACAAGTGGTTTATGAGAACAAAGCCCTTTATACCCGAAAAATTGATATGGTTCTAAATATGAAGATGCAATACGTACCTTTTGTAACAATTGCACCTCATGTAGATCAAAATATTTCTCCATCTGTAGTATCCAATTTACCAGATCCTTGCCATCAAACTTCCTCATATCGCCTTTTCTTGATTTTAGGAGCTTGATCTTGAAACAACTATAACTCTATAATTTCGGCTCTTCTAGTTCTTAAATTGTGACCTCTAGTATCCCTCTGTGTCTTCTTTCCAATGCCACCAGTCTGATCACAATTGGATTCTCCAAGAAAGCATTATACACAATCTCCCAATATGACTTGATTATATACCTTTTAAGAAGACTGAACTTGTATGAAGTGCCACGTGTCACTGTTTTGACCTTCAGATTTGAAAAATATACAAAGGAAATTACATTTTGTCCTATTTCTGCAACTTCTTATGAACATTCAATATGATGCTCAGAGTGAAGGTTATGACGATTTTCCCAAGGTGACCTATTTGGAATGTAATGCGAGGTTCTGCAAAAACCCTAACTTCCTCAAATTATATCTCCTAAACTATAGCGAGATAGGATCTCAAATTCAAAGCTGAGGTTCAGACCAATTTCGTCTAAAATGGTTTTTTTTTAGCTTCTAGAACTTCGTAGCGAAAGAGTTATAGTGAAAATTCCAAGATGACCTATTTTACAGGAAATTATGGAGCTTGAAAAAACCCTAACTTCCTCAGATCATATCTCTGAACATATAGTGCAACAAGATCTAAAATTTGGACGCAAGTTTCAAACCGATTTCTTCTTAAATGGGTTTATTTTGTAGCTTCTGAAAATTTGTATAGAAAAACGTTATAGTGAAAATACCATGATGGCCTATTTGGGACAACAAAACCCAAGAATCCACAGCTCTAATACCAAATGTTATGAAACCAGCACACGAAAAGATAGAAAAGATAGATGAACATCTTACAAATAAGCCTCTTCGAGGGGGCAGCCTCCTTTACATTACACAAATGAACAGTTCTTAGATGATACAAACGACAAGACCTCCTTTCCATATATAGGAGTCTAATGGGTCATAATATAATCATAGCCGACATAACAATAATAATGTAAGTGAACAATAATAACAATAGTGGGCTTCTATGGGGCACAATAATAACAATATGGGGACCACATGGGCACAACAATATAATAAGGGGGTTGTATTAATAACAATAAGGGGTTACACTAGTAGTATAGGGACCTAAAAGTATATTTTATTTTTTAATTCAATGAATGGACATTAGAGTAAAAAATATTAATGAATAAATTATGTAAGTGGAACACACCACACTTTCATAAATAAATAGCTAGCTTAATCATTCCTAGCAATGTTCATGTACATTGATCATGTTACTGGTTATCGATCATAATATCAACAGGTTGTCTCCTTGAATCATTTTCCATGATCTATTACTCCTACTATTAGAAATCCTAAATAAAAGGAAATGCCCCATGCTTGCATAATTGTAAAAATAAGTTATGAAATAAGATTGCATAATATCAATAAAAGAATATAAAATGAAATAAAAGACTAACATCTTTGGAAATAAGTTGTACAGGATACCGAAGGCAGCACCGCCTACCACCATCTCTTTGGTTACTGCAAAAGAATGCAGTAATCTCATTTCCAAAACCAAGAAATTTGTTTTCTTGATGATACGCCTTGAAGGAAAAGAGAAGATGGTGGCCACGACCTCGAGACAAGGCCCCTTTACACTACACCAATAGATTAACAAGGTTGTGGAAGAGTACAACGACATCTTCACCTCCCTCCCAGGGGTGCCTCTACACCACCAGGTCAAGCACTTCATCGATCTGACCCGAGGTGCACCACTACCCAATGGGCCAATCTATCGGTGCTCCATTATGGAGAATGAAGAAATCAAGAGGAAGATTCAGGAACTGCTGTAGAAAGGTCACATCCGATTGAGTTCATTGCCTTGTGGGAGCCTGATCATGTTGGTACAGAAGAAGGATGGGACTTGGAGACTTTGTATTGACTATTAGGCGCTGAACAAGATCACTGTTCGGAACAGGTACCTGATCCCATGAAGTGATGACCTTCTAGACCAACTGAAGGGGGCGGAATATTCAGCAAGATCGACTTGAATTCAAGATATCATCAGGTACCAATCAAACCCTCCGATGTGTGGAAGACTACCTTCAAAGCCAAGGAGGGCCTTTACGAATGGTTGGTTATGCCTTTCAGGTTGATGAATGATCTTGCAACCTTCATGAGGCTGATGAATGACATGTTGCGGCCATTCACAAACTCATTTGTACTGGTAGACTTGGATGACATCCTGATCTTTAGCCAGAGTTGGGAGGAGCACCTCCATTGCATGCAATAGGTTCTCCAAACACTACAACAACACAAGATATGTTCCAATTTCGAGAAATGAACTTTTGGCATGACCCAAGTTTAGTATCTGGGATACATTATTGATGAATGGGGGGGTGCATGTGGATCTAGCCAAGATCCAAGTCATTCGGGATTGGCCAGCTCCAACCACTCTAACAGAGCTTCGTAGCTTTCTGGGTCTTTCCAATTTCTACAGTAGATTTGTGTTGGGATTCTCTCATATCACTTGGCCCTTGAGTCAAGTCACCAAGGGAGGAGCGAAAGAAAAATTCTTTTGGTCTGAATTTCAACAGAAGGTATTCACAGAGTCGAAACATCGACTCTACTCGGCATCAGTGCTCACATTATTAGAATTGCAACAACCATTTGACGTTGAGATAGATGCCTCTGACTATGCTATTGGGGCAATCCTTACTCAACACAGGCATCCAATGACATATAATAGTGAGACACTTTCAGACACAATTTGGAAGTATCCCACTTATGACAAAGAGATGTATTCCATTGTGCGGGCCTGCCGACAATGGAAGCATTACATTTTGGGGAAGGAAATGATCATCCACATAGACCACTACCCCTTGCAGTTCATACAGATGCAAGGGAAGTTGCAGAATGATCACCATTAAAAGTGATCCACATACCTACAACAATTGCATTTAAATATCAAGTATAAGAAGGGCAGCACCAACAATGTTGCAGATTGCCTCAACTGACCATCGATCATGGCATTAACCACCGTGCTTAACGCTTGTGGGAATGAGACTTCTAATTGGCCACTTCTCTACAAAAGCGACCCAGAATTTGGCCACACATACAAGATGCTCTTGGAGGGTCGACATGTTGCATATTTTCACCTCCAGGATGCCTTGTTATGCCACATGGGTCATCTTTATGTTCCTTCAAGTGAGCATGCCAAGGTGATTTGGGAAGTGCATTATAGTTGGGTTGTTAGGCATTTCGGGGTTGAGAAAATGGTGGCAGTACACCAGAAGTATTTCTTTTAGCCAAATCTTCTACATGATGTTGGGAAGTACACCAGTACCTGCACTGCCTGCGCCATTTCCAAACCAACCATCAAGAAGCAAGGCCTCTATACTCTACTACCTACCCCTAGTCGACCTTGTGAATCCATCTCCATGGATTAAATGTTAGGCCTTCCTTCTACTAAGCATGGAAATGACTGTGTTTTTATGGTCATCGACAGATTCTCGAAGATGGCCATTATGGTGGCCTAAAAGAAGAATATCACAGTAGAGGCCACTGCTAAACTCTTCTTTGAACGAGTGTGGGTACACTTTGGTATCCCACAATCTATCATCTTAGATCGAGATAGCAAGTTACTTAGTTTATTGTGGTCTAGTCTTTGGTCGATGTTGGACACCAAGCTCACTAAGTCCACAACTTTCCATCCCCAATAGGATGATTGTACACATTTTGCGCATGTACAACTCAAAGCATCCACACACATGGGATGAGAACCTCCCCTATGTCCAGCACAACTATAACCGGGCTCTCCACAGCTCGAATAGCCACAACCCCTTTCAAGTTGGCTTGGGATTCTAACCACTATGTCACATTGATGTGGCCATGCCATTTGTAGCTACTTAGGTAGAGTCGGCTCATGTCCAGTCTGAAACCAATAAGGCAAACAACTTCATTAAGTACATCCAACATATCCTCCAACAGTTATGTGACATTCTAGTGAAATCAAATGCCAAGTATAAGCAGTGACATGATCAACATTGGTTGCCACACAAGTTTTAGGTGGGTGACAAAGTTTGATTGCATTTGAAAAAATAACGCCTTATCAAAGCCTATCAGAAACTCATACCACTCTGATATGGTCCTTACACCATTACCAAGGCTACAGGAGATAATGCATTTGAGCTCAACATTCTCCCATTCCTTTGCATGCACCCGATGTTCAATGTGGACCTCCTTCGACCATACTTCCCACCATTTCTAGACACATCACACATTGCAAAACAACTCACACCTACAGATTTAAATCCAAATTGCATGGAATAGGCCACCACTGATCAGATCATGGACACGCATATTAAGAACACTCGATAGCAAAGGATCCAACTATATCGAGTTGTCAAAGCAGGCCAACTCCTTCACCAAGGCAAGTGGGTCACCAAGGACCAAGTTCAGCAGAAGTTTCCTCATCTCATGAAGGAACTCAACGCAATGGGGATCATTGCTTCCTAAGTGGGGAGGAATGATCCAGGTGGATATTAGTGGCCATCGACCTATTCCACTTGGACCTCCACCATTGTTTCTTTCAGTTTTTTAGTTTCCTTATTTACAGCATAATTTATTATTTTTGTCAGTTTTTCGAGTCCTGAACTTCGAGAGCTGTTTTGAGGCCCTAAACAATGTTTTTTTGGAAAAATAGAAGCAACATGGGTCCATGGACGATGTTTTTTCACTGAAGCGTTGTATTCCTCGGATAGATCTTTCTAACGAGGTATTGTGCACGTCAAATGGAGATCTTATGCCAAAGTTATGACTCTCGGAAGTTGATGTACCCATTTACACAAACGGGACCCATAGTTTGGCGCTTTTATCTCCTAGGGTAAGGTTTTTGGATGTTTAGGGTTTTCCATTATTTTCCAACAATAAATAGGCCTTTGAGCCTCATTGTAGGACAATTCAGAGGCATGTAGCTGCCACATCTCTTCTCAGAGATAAGCTACCATCGCTCGAGCTAGTTTATTTCCATTTCTATTTGTATACATATTTCACTATTTTACATCAATGAAATGAAGTATTATTTATGTTTCATATCTGTATTTATGGTTATATCTAAAATTTGTTGCATTCTTGTTTAAATCCGAATCATGATTGCAAGTGCATTTATATCTAGTAATGATGCAATTTTTTACTGCTAAGGTCTAAATTGGAATTTCTTCTTCAAACCATGAAGATTTTATGAGTTGAGAGGATCACTAAAGTATCTTGGATGGAAATGAATAATGGGAGATTCGTTATCAAATATCTTAGAGAGATATGTGGGAAGAATCGTAGAGACGTTAGTTGCTAATTATTAGTAAATGGTTGTGCTCTCATATTAAGAGATATTTGGATCTGAATGTATTATCGACTATCTTAGATTTTGTATATATAAGAGTGTCCTTTCCATTTCAAAAGAGGGACTTTTAGATAATACATCCAAACTACGATGGAATAAATCACATTTCATGAGATACTGTAGTTACATGATTTTTGTTTGATTATAATCTATATTTTTAAATAATAATAATAATAATCTATTTTTAAGCTTTTAGCCAAGCCAAACACCAAATTGGTGTATGATACCCCTTTGTTTGTTGAACATGGGAGCTACCTCCATGAAACAATTTGACTATTAAAGTCTACAAATATATACATACTCTACCCTTTTTTGGATTTGAAACTGAGACATATTAAGAGGAAGAGCATGTTCTTAGATCAGTTTCTTTATCTTGTAGATTAGCAATAATAATTTATTCTACAAAAGAAAGGGACAACAACAATAGAAAATATTGTTTCTTAATGTAGGATGTCTTTTACTTCCATATTTATGGGTATGATTTCCTTTTATCCAACCTTAGTGTTTTCTTAATCTTCCAACAATGAAATGATGATCTTGGGAATGTTGGTAAATTTAAAATTAACCAAGAGATAACTTGGGGAGAGAAAAATCCTACTAATAAGATTAGTTCCCATCTAAATGATCCTTACCAAGAGTCGTTGAATTAGCTTTTAATTTCATGCAATTGTATTTCATTTCTAGTTAAATTTATTTATCCTCATTTATTTTCTATTGCATTCACAAATTAGATGGTTAATTAAATGTAATGAGATTTAAACATATAAATCACTTGACACTTCCATTAAAAGGATATAATACAACGACACAAATTTGTGATAAAGAATTTTGTAATTCATTCACTGATTTTATTAATTACTAATTGTGCATATTTTTGTAATAAATATTTGTGGATCCAGGCCAAGGTGGAATGTAACTATGAATTATTAGTTTTTGTTTTCCAAAAAAAATTCTATTAAAGAAAACTAAAAGTAATTTCTTTTGGAAAATGAATTATTAATATCAATTTATATTTAAATTTTTTTTCTTTTAATTTTATTCAATTTAACTTATTTTAGCTTTCTTTTATTATATTATTATTATTAATTTTTTAATTTTTTTTTATTTTCTTTTGATTTTATTCAAATAACTTATATTTTATTTTAATTCTATCGGTTTTTTTATTATTTTCTAAAAAAACACATCTATATAATCAATTTATGAAATTTATTAGATGGATATTAAACCAATATATACTTATCTTCTTAAATTATGAAAACTACTTTCCAAATACACTAAATATTATTATTATTTTAATAATTTTAATTGTATTTTGCACTCTTTTTTCTAAATTTATCTTCTCGGAGAAAAAATACATATCTAAACTTTTATATAAATAAAATCAATTTATGAAATATATCACATCAATATTAAATATATATTTACTTATCTCTTTAAACTATGGAAATCACTTTCCAAATACAGTAAATACTATTGTTACTTCTTTCTATTTTACTTTGTGTTAAATAAATATCATTTATGTTCAAGATTTCCTATTTAGTTAGTTAAAGAAACTATGGTAGCATTAAAGAATAAATTGTTGGTTAACAAGAAAGTATAGTTACTCACATCTTGTCCTTATTACTTGGAATCATAGCATGGATACTTCGGCAAAATCATTGAGACCTTCATTAGAAAAAGTTATAATGTAAAATATTTTGATCTTCAGATATGGTCCACATCATATTTGAAGTCGATTGTGTGTTATTTTGTCCTTTCCGATATAGGTTGTATATAATCTCAGAGACGCTAGGAAACTGAGGTATCAAAACCTAACCTTGCTCCATAACTGTTCCACACCATATCTCGAAAGAGGTATTTTGACCTTTCTCCCCATCATACATTATACGCTGAAAACTAGCCTGGATTTCATGACAGATCAGTTTGGTATGGGATGTTGAATTAAAAGGACTGATAGTTTTTTAAATTTATTAATATTATAATTAAATTCATATATTTTTACCATGATATTATTTAAAACATTTAATTATAAATTTCTTTTATTTTTTAGTGCAGTGTTTATATATATATATATATATTGAAAGTATAAGTTTTTAATAAAATTGGTAAATTTAAAATATTATAAAAAATATTTATTATAAATTTAATAAAATTTAATGAATAGGATAATGCATTTTCTAAACTATCCCATCTAAAACCAATTGCCATAATATATATATTTGTGACATATTTTAATTATTACACTTTAATAATATATATATATATATACCTCAGATGCGGGTGCAAACCAACGTGAATAAGTTGATGGGACGGGGTGTAGGGGAGGCCACCTGCCTTCCATGCACAGAGGCGACTTGGCAGACAGTGGCGAAGGAAACCCCCGAAAGGCGATGTTAGATGCTATGGGACGACAGCCAAGGAGCATTTACGCTCCGACCTCCTTTGGCTGCGTTGTAGAATTTGGCTCTGCTTCATAATTGAATGCCTCAATAATAGCGGGCGACCCTCGAGGTAGAGCATGGAGTTTTATAAACAAAGGCAGCCCAGGCATCACCATGCTCATTTGGGCAGGGTCTGGGGTTCCCATTCTGTTGTTGGTGCTGACAAATTCCGACCCTGGTCTAATTTATTCCACCCGGGTCTGATTGCCCAGTTTGTTTACGCCCCTGTTGGTCTTTTTCATTTCAATTCGGCTCAGGACTGCTCTGTTAACATGGTCAGGACTCGTCAGCGGATGCTGAGTCGTCGGGGCTCCAGTCGTGGAGGGTCATCGCGCCCCTCAGCTGAGGCGGAAACCCATTCTCCCTGTCACTGCCCTCATTGTCGCTGTCACTACCATTGCCCGCAATTAGGAGGTGCAAGCTCTCTCAGGCAACAATCACTCATTCATTTTCTATCTTTCAAATTTGTCCTGATGATGGACCCCCTTTGGGGTTTGAAACGTCGATTCAATGAACAAAAGACTGTGGACAATCCGGATCATACCACTGCAAAAAACTTCCACAGAAGCCTAAAATACTTATTATAAATTTAATAAAATTTAATGAATAGGATAATGCCATTTCTCTAAACTATCCCATCTAAAACCAATTTCCATACATATATATATATATTGTTGACATATTTTAATTATTACACTTTTTAATAATAATATATATATATACCCCGGATGCGGGTGCAAACCAATGTGAATAAGTTGATGGGACGGGGTGTAGGGGAGGCCACCTGCCTGCCATGTGTAGAGGCGACTTAGAAGACGGTGGTGAAGGACACCCCCGAAAGGCGATGTTAAATTCTATGGGACGACAGCCAAGGAGCATTTACGCTCCGACCTCCTTTGGCTGCGTTGTAGAATTTGGCTCTGCTTCACAATTGAATGCCTCATTAATAGCGGGCGACCCTCGAGGTAGAGCATGGAGTTTTATAAACAAAGGCAGCCCAAGCATCACCATGCTCATTTGGGCAGGGTCTAGGGTTCCCATTCCGTCGTTGGTGCTGACAAATTCCGGCCCTGGTCTAATTTATTCCACCCCGGGTCTGATTGCCCAGTTTGTTTACGCCCCTGTTGGTCTTTTTCATTTCAATTCGGCTCAGGACTGCTCTGTTAACATGGTAAGGACTCGTCAGCGGATGCTGAGTCATTGTGGCTCCAGTCGTGGAGGGTCATCACGCCCCTCAGTCGAGGCGGAAACCCATTCTCCCTGTCACTGCCCTCATTGTCGCTGTCACTACCATTGCCCGCAATTAGGAGGTGCAAGCTCTCTCAAGCACAGCCAATTTATGGAGGCCAACTCACCTGGGTCTTCGGCTACTCCTTTCTTCAGCTCAGCTATTTTTACCTTCAACAGCCCCCTGAATCGTCCAAGAATTAACGCCCACGTCTCTGTTCTTTTTATCGATGAAGCCGAGGACGAGGGCAGATCCAGTGCTCCTCCAGAATTCGAGGCCCCTGTCGACATAGCCAAAACATCTAAATTGCCCACGCTGGACAAGGGAAAGGGCACGAAATTACCAGACCTTTAGTTGGAGAAGAACAAGAAGTAACCAGAAGCGGCCGAGGCGAAAGAGGGCGAAGCACAGGAAGAGGAAGAATATGGATGGTGCCGAATTGTAGAGGAGGTGCCGGAGGACTAGTTTGCTACCAGGTCTCAGGTTCTGTAGCTTGAGTGGGATTCTAGTTCTTTCCTTTCTTTTTGGTCATGTCCATCTGTCCAATTGTCTCTGGCTTGTCTACGTGTCGATTATCTTTTATGTTAATGTGTCAATGCGGCAATATGCCATCGCTCAGGCGTAGTGTCGGTTACAGTCTTGTTTGGGTATCAGTTTTGTGGGCGGTCATAGTTGTGCAAGGGTGTCAATTTTGTCCTCCCCTGCATGGGAATGATTTTACTAGTCACAAATGCCCTTGTGAGGGAATGAATCGGGTAGCCCTCTCTTTTTGCTACATTTGGTTGATCCAAAATTCTACTCGTTCAGGAAGATGGATCTTTTAGACAGCATGTTTGTAATTATACTCTGGTTTTTATGTATATAATAGAATAGTTTAATGGAGAATATATATATATATATATATATATATATATATATATATTATATATAGATATATATTATTCTTGACATATTTTAATTATTACACATTTTATTGTTATTAACATTTTTTTAAATGTTAAGATTTATTTTATAATAAGTTTATAATAAGCATATATATCTATATATATCTATATATATATATATATTAATTATATATAATATATATATAATATATATATATATATAATATTTTGTAGTCTAACTAATAAATGAAATTATTTAGTATATATATTTAGTAAAATTGTGATGCCTTATTCTTTAAAATGCATTTTTGAATACATAAATGGTTTCAACACCCTATAAAAAACATATTAAACAACCTAAACTTACTATTTTTTTAAATCTATATAGATTTTGGAAAAAATTGACAAGGAAAAATGTTTTCAAAAAACCCATTTTGTTTATTAGTTAGATTACATGTATGTGTAATTTTATAATTGAATTCAATTTAGGTTGTTGGGAGAAAATTGTTATCACCGTTACTTAAATTCAATTTTTCTATTAACATGTTAAACTCATAATAAGTATTTTTTTGATAACTTATAATACTATTTTCGGCCAAGGCTCTTAGACATCTTTATTATACTTGATTTTTACAATGTTAGTAAACAATATATATTATTTTAATTCTTATTTTAAGTTGTTAACAAACATTCAAACAATAATAATTAGAAAAAAACTTTATGAAATGTAGATAAGTCTTTTTGTGTGGGGTTTAGTCCCCACCACGTTTTAGATTCAAACATCATGGAGAAGAATTGAGGATAAACCAGTATATATCCATCTTAACCAATGATCTTCCAAGGGCCTAGAGGGATCAAATCTCATTATATGCACATCTCTTTTTAGAATGCAAAACTTGTAAAAGTATTTACATGTCTAAAAATTTAATCCTTTTAGTGTTTAATAAATCTGTGATTAAGAGCATGTGCAATTTTTCATTGTTTAAATTGTACTTTCAAATAATTTATTATTCTTAATATTTTATATTAAAAATCGAATGAGTTATAACTAATTATTTTACCTTCGATTACTTTTTTCCTTTAACCATTGAAATTTTTAATAGATAAACATTACACACATTATTTTATTATATATATTATATATATTATTCTTTCTTCTCTCTATATATATATTTAATGTTAATTACTTGAACACAATGAGAATGTGATTATTAATGTTTTATAGAGATTTTAATTAAAATTCACCAAATACATATAATCATTTATGTTTTTATTACATGTGTCAACTCCAAGATAAATACAAATGAAATTATACCTTATCCTCATATTCAATTATAGCTTAACTTCTTTTATCAAAGACACTATTAGGGAATTAAAACTTTCCAAGAATGACTATATTACCTTGCACAACCCTAATAATAACATATGTAGTGAGTAAATTGTTTTTCCCTCCCATATAAAAACAAACTACAACCCTAATTTAATTTAATTACAAAATACTACTATTAAGAATGAAAAGACGAATTTTTTTTTTCCAAAAACTTAAAATACAATACACTGCGATTTAGATATTATTCCAACTACCAGGTAATTAGGACTGCCCCTTCCTAGGCTCAGGCTGCCTTAAAAAAAAGGGGGGGGACAAATAAAAAAAACTAGGTAATAACAACTAGCAGGAACTTAGGACGTACTTGATATAGGAGACCAACCTATGAAGGCAACTTTCCTGACTAAGATTTGTGTCATCTACCATCATGAAAGTTCATGGTTCATGGATCCGAAAGTTAAGTACAGAAAGGCGGTATCGGATGCCACCGTTGATATCATCTGGTTTGAATTTTAAAACCATCACATTTCTAAAGTACTATTTATACATTCCATTCAATCACTACATCAAGACACGGCATTACGGCCCATGATTCAATGTGCAGTGTCGTTACAATCTCTCGGATAATAGTTCGTTAGAGAGACATCCGGAATGGATGCAGCGAAGAAGCAGAGTATATATGATTATGTGCACCCTCTCCGGATCATTCATTGACTTCACAGTTTATTTAATTATTTATAAAGCAGAAGCCAAACTGAAAAATATATCAATAATAATACTGAACACGTAGCAATGATCCACGGTATACTTGGCTGCAAATTTCCTGGAAAACAATGGTACTTTCGCCATGATTTTAATAAGATTGGATCAAAGTCACATCTATCATGCATGATTTTGATCCAATTTAATGAAAATTATATATTTTTTAAATTTTAGATATTTTACAGTTTTTTTTAATGGTGTTCAATCTATTTATATCATAAAAACAAAATCCAAAACACTCTTATTTTCAATTTTTTTCGGGAAAAAAATGACCAAATTCAACTAAATTTTAGCTATCCCTACACATTTGCCTTGTCTATAGAGAACTCCAATATAAACGCCACTTAGCTAGAAGCTAGAAGGGACATTTTTAAAAGCTTCAACGAAATAAAGGAGCAGTAACTGTTCACATACTTCGATGCCGGTGAACGTGAAGCTTAATTTGTTCACATTTTAAGTAACACATCTGCGCCGACACATCGGAATTCGCTACACAAATTCCACGAGCCATTTTAGTCATATATTTATATGTGTGTGGGGCTGTGGTAGGAGAAATTGCCTACATTGGAATATGGATCCTTTACAAACGATGCAGAAGCCATAATTTCCGCTGCACCCATGTGCGATTCGGCAATGTATGATCCATAAATTTTTATAATAGTTTGAAAGCCTTAGCATCTCTGTAACATATAAATGCCGCGTTTTCTGAAACATTCAATCAAATCTATCGAGCTGCAATCTAACTTTCGATCGAGGAAACAATTATATGCCATATAATCACGAATTAAAAACACCTTTTAAAAGGCTTAAAAGATAGCTGCCCATCAAGTGTATACAGCTCCACTCACATTCTCATTTCAAAAGTGCGTGCAACCCTTATGTTGTCGAATCGTCAATAATTTTATTCTCTCACAATTATGTCACAAAGTTATGATTTATACTCCAAGGTTGTATTAATTCTAGAATAGATTGGCAAATCCTTAACTCTATGGTGTGTTTTAATGTGTGGTTTGTTTAATTAGTTTATTGGTAACCTTATTGATTTGTTCTTAATTGCTTCAAGATATTCCACCAAGATGTGCATAAGATTTTTGGATTGTACATATGGGTTTCCAAGGTGGACTTGTGGTAGATTTGTTCTTAATTGCATCAAGATATTCCACCTAGATCTGTATAAGATTTTTGGATTGTACATATGGGTTTCCAAGGTGGACATCTCACCACATGTTTTTGTTTACTTATTTAGTAAGGTATGTTATAGATTTGTGGTTCTCATATACTTTTTTATACATGTGTTTATGTTGGAGTGAGTTGTTATTAGTTATATCAACATAATTTGTATTCATTATTTTCATCATAAACATCAAATGCTAGTGATGTCACATTGATACAACATTATATAAATTAAGGGTAGAAGGTTTGTGCACACTTTAATGGAGATTGTTTTTATTATGATAGTTTTTCTATTAAGATATACGTGGAAACCTTTAAAGGAGAAAACAATAATTTTTTTATTATATAAAAGTTCTTTTTATACAAAAACCTATACAAGACACCAATCCCTTCAACTTTGCAAATTTGTAGGTACCAACCTACAGGAGATATCAATCACCATAGCTTTAAGAATACGTTGGTACCAACTTATGGGAGATACCAATCCCCTCTGCTACAAGTGCTTGTAGGCACTAGCTTATAATACACTAGTCCCCTCTACTATATGTTGAGCATGTTCTATAATTGTCCACTCTTTCTCTAAATTATTATTTTTTCTTTGTCTCTATGCATGTGCTATGCATTCACTTTTATTGTGTTACTTGGAACCAATCACATTCTTAACTCACATTTCCAAAACTATGCTTTACCATTGTAATACTTTTATACATTGACACTTCCTTCAATCCACATTTCAGAATTTGGCGCTCATAGCACTAAGCACTTATTATCAACCGTGTGTAATAAATAAAACATTACAACCCCTACGTTGAACACACATACCACATGTAACCTTGTGAGGTTTAATGTAAAATGCTAATATGTTGATATACTGAGAGCCCTTAGCCCTCAGTGTTATACTTAAGCATGCATGGGACTACGAACATGTGGATACTAGGATATTGGAAAATCCATGAACCTATGCCTTTTGATAAAATACCAATATGGAGATATGATGAGGGATTTTAGTGCTTGAGTGCTACATCTTAATAACGCTCATGACCATATCTATAACTAAGAGCTAAATGATATCAGAATATTGGGAAAACTATTGAACACCTTCATTTTGAAAATGACATTATTTCAAGGGTCTAGTAAACGGACCATTATAAAATGACAAATCTTTCGTTATGTCAACCAATAGACATGACACATAAACACTAATTTTGCAAGGATTTTATGTTATAAATAATTGGAGTTTTTTCTAAATATTTTTAAATATTTACCTCAGACCTCCTTTTTGCACCATAAACATGCTTCTTTCCTTTAATCCTTGTCTAATTGTGCAACTTTTCTCCTCGTTAGGGTGATGTTGGACACGAGGATCATTCATGCCCCTCACCAAATCATTCATTCAGCATCGGATTTGAATTTTGTGGCCCCCTATTGTAGCTGAGAAATTTATAGAATGAATGAAGGTATGGAATTATGAAGAAGGGGTCGAAATTTCTGGGCTATTGTTGGGCTATAGATTCTGAATAAAATGAGAATATCAGAAGTTGTTGAATCCTCTTCGAAGGTTTTCTTGGTGGAGGAGGAAGGTATATTGATCTAATTTCTTGGTCTATCTCATTTTGAATCTACTGAAGGAAGAGTTTTGACTATTTTTTCCCCTATATAGGAGTTATATCCCTGGTTGAGCGCCTACAACTCTTGTAAATGACCTTCATGTTTTTTTCTAGATAATTTCTTGATGAGAAGAAGATAAAGGAAAAACATAAAGAAGTTAATGAGAACATAATAATATCACAAGTAATTATCAACATAAGAAAACATTTTTTCCTTTTCGATTTTCTAACATGGTACTAGAGATAAGGTGAAAGAAGGAAGAAAAAGTAAGAGTGGATATCTATTGAAAGGAGAATAGAGAGTTTCAAGGTTAGATCACAAGGAATAGAAGATAGCAATAAGATGAACTCAATGAAGGTAGAAAAAAACTATAAGGAGAATCCAACTATAGGGCATGGAAAAAGAGGATAGATCTTATCGTTGGAAAACACAAATTATTGAATCTTGTTCAAGGGAAATTCAAGAAACCAACATATGAACAAGAGAAAGAGAAGTTTAGAGAATATGAAATTGTAGCCATGAACCTAATAGTGGATTGAGTAAAACAAAACTTAATTCGCTGCATTTCCAACATAGACTTTTCTCAAGAAATGTATGAGGCTCCATCCAAATTATTCACAATCAAGAACATTGGTGAAATAGCAAGCCTCAAGAATGAACTAAGAATTGTTAATATGATGAATGTTAATACCATTTCATAATATTTTGTCATAATCTCTAAAATAAATGATGAAATCCAATCAATAAATGAAATCATACTAGAAAAAGAGCTACTAATTACTACTCTTCTAGGATTACCAAATTCTTGGAGTGCTTTTGCATCAGGAATCAACAGTTGGAAGGATACACCAACATTTGAAAAAATGTGGAATGCATGCAGTTAATAAGAAGCCAAAATATCATTAGTAAACAACAAGAAGGAGGATGAAGAAGAAAACACCTCGATTGCATATTCTTCTCATTACAAGAATAAGAGAACCTTCGAGAAGTTCAAGGGACCAAACAAGAAAGTTGACCTATCAAAGATTGAATGCTACAATTTCCATAAGACATGTCACTATAAAAGTCATTGTCCTAAGAATCCAAGGAACGGAAAGAGAGAAAAAGAACT
This sequence comes from Pinus taeda, assembly GCA_000404065.3. NCBI lineage: Eukaryota > Viridiplantae > Streptophyta > Pinopsida > Pinales > Pinaceae > Pinus > Pinus taeda. The sequence goes on from APFE031353689.1 coordinate 135,654, forward strand.
TTCTTATGTTACTGATGAAGATCCACCAAAGAAGAACAAGACATAAGAATCTAATGTCAAAGACTTATTTGCTAAGGATTCTTAAGGACATTATCCCTTGCATATCCTTGTACTTTAACTTTTACAATATTCTCCTTTATGTTTTGATTTCTATAGTTTGTAGGTATAACTTGACTTGTTAGAACATTTTTTGAGTTACTTTGATAAATTTGTAGATATCCCTTAAGATTGGATTAAGAGGGAACCTCCACCATTTTTCGAAAAGATAAGTATATTATTCTTGGTTTCATCTTTTATTGTTTGGTTTCCTCCTCACATAAATACTTGTTTGTATTATATGCCAATAACATTTTCTTTATATTTTCCTTGGTTAGGAAATCTTTTTGAATACTCAAAGGTTATGGAGGAGACTTCAAAGGAGAAAACTGAATCATGAAATAAGTTATGCCCTTCAAGAATTGATGTTCACTAAGGTTTGTTAAGGAAAAGATCAAGGTATATGTTAGAATATAAACTTTGATATAAAGTTATCTTCAATAAAAGGTATGCTCATTCTCTTTTGAAATTTTTTTCACATTACTAACATCATTATGTCTATGGTTTTGAGTCTCAAAGATTATTGTTAGGGTGATTAATCATTAGATTGAATCTACCCTCATGAGGAGAGGGGTATGCTAGGTCCTTATAATACTATTGTATTCCCCTTATTGTCGTTATTGTAGCCTCCTATTGTTATTGTTGTGTCAATGTATACCCCATGTTATTGTTGTGTTCCATAAAATCCCACTGTTGTTATTGTTGTGCCCTTACATTATTATTTTTATGTAGGCTCTGATTATATTCTTAACCCTTAGACTCCTATATATATCGAGGTCTTATCATTTGTATCATCCAAGAGTTTTTCATTTATGTAATGTAAAGGAGGTTCTCGCCTTGAAGAGGATAATTTCTAAGTCGTTGATTTATCTTTTCTGTGAGCTTGTTGCATAACATTTGGTATGAGAGAATTTGTCTCTAGGGTTTCAGAATTTATAAGGAATACACTAGTATTATAGCGACCTAATATTCCCTTTTTTAGATCATTTATTTAAACTTTTATAAGGTTTTGTTGCACGATTCAATACATATTCCCCCATGGTTAGCTTGATATAGTTCCTCCATTTGCAACCATCACTTGACACTTTGGTGTTGGATATAGGAAGAAATTAAATTCCCTGGCTATCTTACAATGAATATAATTATGAGTACTACGTGAATCAATCAACACTATTACCTTTTCCTTCTTGATATATCGTTTTATCTTGAGAGTTTGAGGAGTGGTAATTCCTGCTAATGGATTGCAAGATACGGTTACATTCATTTCTTATTTATTTGGGGTTGTTTCCTGTTGTATATCATCTTATTTTGATGTTTCTTGTTCATTTTCTTCCTCCACTTTTGAAGTTTCTTGTTCTTTTTCTTCCTCCTCTTCACAATCAATGTAAAATAATTTCTTCTCAACAAACTTATGACTTTTAATGTATTTTCTATCACAACTGTAACAAATCCCTTTTACGTTTTTTTCCTCCAGTTGTTGTGGCATCAACCTTATAAGTTGTGGAAGGATAGGAACAACAATACTTCCATATTTATAGTTGTGAGTGGTACACTTCCTTGTTGCTATAATTTTCTTTCAAATTTTCTTGCCACCCTGAATTCCATCCCCAATGAATAAGGTTCCTAAAAGCAAACCTCATGCTGGATGTTATCCCTCAAAGTCCCTATGAAGACATCAATCTTATACTTTGTAAAAATTTTGTCTACAAATTCAGTTCTATAGATTTGCTATAGGTTAACTTGGTAATGCAATATACCAAAGCAAAATACAATAACCTACTTCTACTATCAAACTTACAAAAGCTTAAATAATGAGCAAGATCGAGCTCAACACATATAACTAGAAGAAGAATCAATGCACATGAAACAAAGAAAATACTCAAGGTAAAACCTCAGCTAAAGACTCCATTATCAGTATTATCATACAAGGTGGAAATATGTCAGAATAATAGAAATCCTTAGCTCTCATAGCTAGCCAGCTCTCATTACAATCTTGTTAATTTTAGGTATGTTCTATGCTTGGATCAATTTATTTCAATTTTCACAGTTAGCTCCATATCTTTTCCAGATTGGCAATCACATCACCATTAAAGTAAACTGCAGATAGAACATAAACATAAATCGCAGAAGACAAGCCAAGACAAGAAGACACAAGATGTGGCACTAGCTAGGGACAAAACCCAATGTGGGGAAACCCTTGATCAATTCTTCTTATATGTTCTTCAATAGTTCAGCACAGAGAGAGATAGTACGTTTACAACAAAAGTCAACACTTTTATCTAGATAAGAGCATAGATCGTCTCTAAGAAGATGATACATGAGATCAGTTGAAGAAATGTTGCTTCAACTGATTCTCCAAGGTGACTCCTTCACCTATCATTAAGCTGCATCTCATCATCATGCTGCACCTCACCACATTGCACCATGCTGCACCCATCATCACTATGTTGCATCTCATCATGCTTCATTAATCATGACTGTACCCATCACTGTAGTACAGTATGTGCCATTGATGCACCATGTTGCCATCCTGACCTACGTGTTGGTTGCAGCTTGCTTGCTTATTGTCCCTTGCTTGCTTGTTGTCCCTAGCATGCTTGTTCTTCTTAGCATGCTTGTTGTTGCATGCTAGTTGTAACATTGCATACTTGGTGTATTTGTTGCTAAGTACCATACAACTATCCCAATGTTAGTTAGTTGTCCCTTGCATGCTGCTCTTCTTCGAAGATAGATGTTCCAATTGTTTCAGCAGTTCCCGATAGTTCTAGTAGTTCTAGCTATTCTTGGTAGTTCCGATAGCTCCAGTTGTTCCCAGCAGCTCTAACTTTTCCAGCAGTTCCGACTTTTCTAGATTTTTTGGCAGTTGCAGCTTTTTTGGCTTTTCCAGCTTTTCGGGCTTTTCCAATAGTTTCGGCTTTTCTGGCTTTCCCGACTTTTCTGGCAGTTATGACTTTTCCATCTTTTCCGTCTTTTCTGATAGTTCCAGCGTTTCCAGTAGTTCTAGCTTTTCCAGTTTTTCTGGCAATTTCGGCTTTTCCGAAATTTCCAGCAGTTCCGACTTTTCTGGCAGTTCTGGCAGTTTAGGAAGTTTTGGCAGTTTTGTCTTTTCCAGCTTTTTTGGCTTTTTCAACAGTTCCGACTTTCTACCCTCTAGATCATGGTAGCGTTATCCCTTAGGATCTCTCCTCCTACTAAAACCCAAAGACAATTAGAGAGAGGAAGAGATCCCATGTGTGTTAAATGACTTGAAGGCCACCTCTATTTATTCTAAAACGTTGAGCACATGTGGGGTTTATTTGGTTGCTGGCTGACCTTGACGAATTGTCCCATAACACAAATAAATTCATAACTCCATGAATACTTATCGGAATTGGATGATCTTTATATCAATCCTACACCTCTCGATGAGAGGGATCCAACAAAAATATCAACTGCCATAAATAAGATGACCCACATGGAGTTTGGCCCTAGTTTCCGATTTTGACACTCCCTCTCAACTGGGGAGAACTCCATCCGTTGATCCATATGTACGACTGTACTATCTTTGCCATCGGTGCCCTGCACTACTCTGCTATACTCTGATCTATTGATCTCTGCTTTTCTCTGCTCTGCTGAACAATGAAGAAGAAGAATTGATCGAGAATGTCTCATACCATTCTCTACTGACCCGAAGTTAGTTTCATCTGAAGAGAGTGTGTCACATCACTCTTACTAACTTGAAGTCACTTTTTATTGATCCCAGATCAATATCACAAGAGAGTATCTCAAACCACTCATACTAATCCCAGATTAATGTCACAAGAGAGTGTCTCAAACCACTCATACTGATCCCAGATCAATGTCACAAGAGAGTGTCTCAAACCACTCATACTAATCCTAGATCAGTTTCATTGATCCCAGATTAATGGAGATCATCCTAGCATAGGGAGTATGGTAGATACAATGATGTGTCCATTGATATAACTACTATGGTCCCAATCCTCATTTCCCTACTCATTGATCTGATGAGAGGTACTTCCCATGAGTCCCAGATTGCATGGGTAGGATGCCTCGACAGGAGAACTAATCATCCTATCCACAGGAGAACGAATCATCCTATCCAATGGATTCCATGGAGAACTAATGATCCTAGCCTACAGGAGAACTAATCATCATGTTCCATTGTTGCCACAGGAGAACTAATCATCCCATCCCACAAGAGAACTAATCATCCTGTTCCACACTTGCCATAGGAGAACTAATAATCCCGACCCATAGGAGAACTGATCATCATGTTCCATATTTTCCATGGGAGAAATAATCATCCCCTCCCACAGGAGAACTAATCATCCTATTCCACAGTTGTCACGAGAGAACTAATCATCCTGGCCCATAGGAGAACTAATCATCCTATTCCATAGTTGCCATAGCGTATCACAAGGGAAGATTGAACCTATCATCTTGTACATAGTGTGACATTAAGGGAGGGTGAGTCACCCTATGGTCGTATGTTGCTCCAGTAAGTAGCCCAAGGCCCCCCCTAGAGCTCCAAGAGCTCAATGAATGCAACATGTAAGACCCTTATAAGAAGGTCTCTCAACGACTCCAAGTTGTTTGGGAAAGTCATAGATTTGACCTTTCCCTGGGGTTTTGACAAAATGTGTGCGACCTGTACATCAATCTCAATGTGATGGAGCCTCCTCGCTCATCGACTTACCATATCCCAGATAAGGCAGTATCTGATGTCTATATGCTGGAGCAATCATCGAATACGGGATTCCTCAATAATCGAATCCCACGTCTGGTTGTCATAGAGAATCATAGTGGTATTCATCATGTGTACAAACAGCTCACTTAAGTGCTTCTGCAACCATGCAGCTTCACACGAGATCATACTCGTAGCTATGTATTCGGTCTCGATAGTGCTTATAGCAATCGACTTTTGCTTCCTGCTCATCCATGATGTCGAAGTAGAATCCAAAGAGAGCTAGCACTGAGAAGTGCTCTAGTGATCCTCCATAGTGCCTACCCAGTCAACATTCGAATAATCATGTAGTTTCACATTTCCGGTAGTGTATCTCAATCCATGAGAGATTGTGCCCCGAAGATATCTCAGAAGATTCTTGGCACCAATCCAGTGAGACTTAACCAAATATGAGCTCTCCATGCTAACTGCAAAGCATATGTTTGGAGGGCAGTTCACCAAGAACATCAACGTGAATGAGTTTATGAAACTCAGAGGCATTTCCTAAATCTGGTTCGACATCACTACCATATAACTTCTAAAAATTAAGATCCTCGAGGTAGTCACAGGCTTGCAATTTATCATTCCACATCTAGAATCCAACTCCCTCTTACTTCTGCAAATGAGAGGGTCTGCACCTGTCAGAAATAGGTCGTCCTCATAAGGTGCCAGTATGAGAGGTCTATCATCCACAACCTTCAAGTAATGGTTTGGATTAGTTTCACTCCTAGTGAATCTAAACTTCATCAGATAGCTATCAATCCTCTCATACTACACCCAGGGTGTTTTGCTTCAAGCCATAAAGGGCTTTCTTCCACCTGTATTAATCTGAATTTAAACAGGAATGTAACAAATTACAGAGATACCCATAAACACGTATATGCGATGGAAATAATACTTCATTTCATTAATGTAAAATACTGAAATATGCTTACAAACAAAATTGGAAATAAACCAACGAGGGTGATGGTAGCTTATCTCTGTGAAGCGATGTGGTGGCTACATGCCTTTGAACTGTGTTACAATGAGGCTTGAAGGCCTATTTATTGTTGAGAAACAATGGAAAACCCTTAACATCCAAAAACCTAACCCTAGAAGATGAAATACGAAATCATGGGCCCCCTTTGGTTAAATTGGTACATCAACTTCTCTGGGTTGTAACTTTGGCATATGATCTCTGTTTGACACACACAGTATCTCGTTAGAAGGATCTATCCAAGAGCTACAAATTTTGGAAGAGCAACATCGGTTCATAAATCAATGTTGCTCCTAGTTTTCCCAAAAACGTCGTTTAGGGCCTCAAAACAGCTCCGGAAGTTCACGACCCGAAAAATTGCTAAAAATAGTAAACTCGGCTACAATTAAGGAAACTGAAAAGATGAAAGAAACAATGGTGGGGGTCCAAGTGGCCTTGGCAGGTTGCTACCAATATCCACTTGGATCACTTATGCCCCCTTAGGAAGTAATGGTCCCCATTGCATTGAGTTACTCCATGAGATGAGGAAACTTTTGTAGAACTTGGTCCCTGGTGAGCCACTTGCCCTGGTGAAGGAGTTGACCTGCTTTGGCAGCTTAATACAGTTGGATATTCTACTAGCGAGTGTGCTCGATATGTGTGTCCCTAATCCTATTAGTTGTAGCTTTTTCCATGCAATATGGATTTAACTCTTTGGGTGTAGGCCAAGGAATGGGGGAATACTGAGCTCAAATTCATTGTCTTCCACAGCCTTGGTAATGGTGTAAGGACCATATCAGAGTGGTTTGAGTTTCTGATAAGCTCCAGTAAGGTGTTCCTTTTGAAAATGAAACCAAAATTTATCGTCGACCTGAAACTTGTGTGGCACCTAATGTTGATCATGTTGCTGCTTGTACTTAGCACTTGATTTCTCTAGAATGTCATGGACCTGCTGGTGAATATGTTGGATGTGCTCAATGAAGCTATTTGAATTATCTGTTTCGGGCTAGACATGAGCTAAATCTATGTGAGTAGCTGCAAATGGCATGGCCACATCAATGGGACACAATGGCTGGAATCCCAAGCCCACCTGAAATGGGTTGTGGCCAGTCGAGCTATGGACAACCCAGTTGTAGTTATGCTAACCATAGGGTGGCTCTCATCCCATGTGCATGGATGCTTTGAGTTTTACATGCGTATAATGTGTACGATCATCTTGTTGACAACCTCTATCTAGCTATTAGTTTGAGAATGGAAGGTTGTGGACTTAGTGAGTTTGGTGTTGAGCATCAACCAGAGATTGGACTGAAATGTACTAAGGAACCTGTTGTCCCGATATGAGATGATAGACTATGGGATCCCAAAGTTTACCCACACTTGTTCAAAGAAGAGTTTAGCAGTGGCTTCTGCCGTGATATTCTTCTTGTAGCCAGCCAGAATGACCATCTTCGAGAACTTGTCGATGACCACAAAAACACAGTCATTTCCATGCTTAGTGGAAGGAAGGCCTAACATGTAATCCATGGATATGGATTCCCAAGGTTGACTAGGGGTAGGTAGTGGGGTATAGAGGCCTTGCTTCTTGATGATCACTTTGGCAATGGTGCACGCATTGCATGATCTGATGTACTTCCAGACATCCTATTGAAGATTCAACCAATAGAAATACTTTTGCAGTATTTCCACTGTTTTCTTGACCCTGAAATGTCCAGTAGCCCGACTATAGTGTTCTTCCCAAATAATATTGGCACGCTTGCTTGAAGGAACACAAAGGTGACCCAGGTGGCATAACAGGGCATCCTGGAGTTGAAAATCTAGAACATGTTGACCCTCCAAGTCTGTCTGGTATGTGTGGCCAAATTCTGGGTCACTTTTGTAGGGAAGTGTCCAATCAAAAGTCTCGTGCCCATAAGAGTTGAACACAGTGGTTAATGCCATGATCGGTGGTCGACTAAGGCAATCTGCAACATTATTGGTGCTACCCTTCTTATACTTGATATTCAAATGGAAGTATTGTAGGTATGTGGACCACTTCTGATGGCGATCATTCTGCAATTTCCCTTCGTTCTGTATGAACTGCAGGGGTCGGTGGTCTATGTGGATGATTGTTTCCTTCCCCAAAATGTAATGCTTCCATTGTTAGCAGGCCTGCACAATGGAATACATCTCTTTGTCATAAGTGGGATACTTCCAAACTCTATCTGAAAGTGTCTCATTGTGATATGCCACTGGATGCACATGTTGAGTGAGGACTGCCCCAATAGCATAGTCAGAGGCATTTGTCTCGACCTCAAGTGGTTGTTGCAAGTCTGGTAATGCGAGCACCAGTGCTGTGAAGAGGTAATAATTCAACTCTATGAATTCCTTATATTGAGATTCAGACCAAAAGAATTTTTCTTGCACTCCTCCCTTGGCGATTTGACTCAAGGGCCAAGTGATATGAGAAAATCCCAACACGAACCTGTGGTGGAAGTTGGCAAGACCTAGAAAGCTACAGAGCTCTGTCAAAGTGGTTGGAGATGGCCAATCTCAAATGAATTGGATCTTGGATGGATCTAGACGTACCCGTTGTTCATCAATAATGTATCCTAGATACTGAACTTGGGTCATGCCAGAAGTGGATTTCTCCAAATTGGCACATAACTTATGTTGCCGCAGTTTTTGGAGAACTTGTCAGATGTAGTGGAGGTGCTCTTCCCAACTCTGGCTAAATATCAGGATGTCATCCAAGTATACCACTATAAATGAGTTGGTGAATGGCCACAAGATGTCATCCATTAGCCTCATGAAGGTTGCAGGAGCATTCGTCAATTCGAAAGGCATAACCAACTATTCGAAAAGGACCTCCTTCGCTTTGAACGTAGTCTTCCACACATCGGAGGGTTCGATTGGTACCTGCTGATATCCCGAGTTAAAATCGATCTTGCTGAAATATTTTTCCCCCTTTAGTTGGTTCAAGAGGTCATCAATCTGTGGGATCGGGTACCCATTATGGACAGTGATCTTGTTTAGTGCCCGATAATCAATATAGAGTCTCCAAGGCCCATCCTTCTTCTGTACCAATACGATCGAGCTCCCACAGGGTGATGAACTTGGACGGATGTCACCTTTCTATAGAAGCTCCTGAATTTGCCTCTTGATTTCATCATTCTCCAGAACGGGGTGCCAATAGATTGGTCCATTGAGTAGCTGCGCGCTTGGGGTTAGATCAATGGAGTGCTTGATCTAACAGTGCAGAGGAATCCCTATGGGGGAGGTGGAGATATCCTTGTACTCCTCCAAAACCTTGTCCATCTGTAGTTGTCGTGCGGAGGGGCCCTGCCTGGAGGTCACAACCACCATCTTCTTCTTTCATTGAGGGCGTATCATTAGGAAAACAAATTTCCCAGTTTTGGAAATGAGCTTATTCCATTGTTTTGTAGTAATTAAAGATATGGTTGTAGGTGGTGCTACCTTTAGTATCCTGTACAACTTATTTCCTGAAGTAACAATAACAACACGGGGCCTTGATTCATACACATGTTGCTTCCACAAGTAAGGTTGTCCTAATAATACATCACAAACTTCAAGGGGAGCAATGTCACACAATACCTCATCCGTGAAGGGCTTGATCTTGTATGGAAGGCAACATTGCTGGCTCATGAGAAGATCCCGTCCTTGGTGAAGCCACCCGATGGTGTATGGTTGTGGATGTGTTGTGGTCAGTAAGCCTAGCCGCTTCACGACCTCTATTGAAATGAGCTTCTTTTGGCTCCCACTGTCGAAAATGAACTGTAGCAGGGAGTCCTTTACCCACATCTGGGAGTGGAAGAGACGCTCCTCCTCCTCTGGATCTTTGTGGTGGCAATGGTGGCATTGGGCTTTGCATCGATATTATGCTTCCCTTTGTCATTTCCCTTGTCGGGTTTTGAGAGTTGGAACATGCATCTGATTCTAAAACCTTTAGCTCGGCCACTAGTCACTGCTTGGCCCGACGCTCACTTGCGTTGTGAGTGGAGCTCTTATGGAACTCACACCACTTTTCTGTGTATTCTTTTGGCTTCACGGAATTGTTCTTTGCTTGTAGCTTTGGTGAGTTGTCTTGGTTCGCCCCACCTTGGCTTTTTCCTTTGTTCTGCACTTTGGGGGTACCTTTCCCTTGCTTCAGATTCACAGATCCAAAGTCTTGCTTCTTTTGTTTAAACTTTTGCTCGACCTTGACGACATATCGGTATGCCATGCTGAGCAAGGAGATTTTCAAGAATTCTATTTCTTCCTGGATGTAATTGTGCAGGTAGCCGTGGTATTTGAGTACCAAATGTTGCTATGAATCCTTGATACCCAACTTTGTACGAAGGGTATGGAAAATACTGGTAAACTCTGACATGTCTTGGTCCCTTCCCTGTCGTAGCGTGGTCCACTTTATGTATTGATTCTCATAGCTTCTGATAGGTTAGTACTGCTCCTTGATGGCATTCTGGAAAGAATTCCAAGTGGGTGCGGCT